>VWZE01020841.1:0-20565 GCA_013396675.1 Eubucco bourcierii | reverse complement strand
GCTGGAGGTGAGGAGAAAGTTCTTGCCTGAGAGAGTCATTGGCTACTGGAATGGGCTGCCCAGGGAGGTGGTGGAGTCACCGTCCCTGGAGGTGTTCAAGATGGGTTTGGATGTGGCACTTGGTGCCATGGTCTAGTCTTGAGGTCTGTGGTAATGGGTTGGACTTGATGATCTTTGATGTCTCTTCCAATCTTGGTGATACTGTGATACTGTGACTTAGAGCCATGCAAAACAAATTCAATTAAAAAGTGCTGTTAGAAGTAATTTGGTCCCATCCTCCCCTCTGGTATTCAGCCAGGTTTGATTTGCGCAGGAGCTTAGATTTATAGAATCACAGAATGGTTTGGGTTGGAAGAGACCTCAAGATCATCTAGTTCCAAAGGATCATCTAGTTCCAAAAGATCATCTAGTGCCAACCCCCTTGCTACAAACAGGGGCACCTTCTACTAGACCAGGTGGCTCAAGCCTCCATCCAGCCTGGCTTTGAACATAGTTTAGAGCCTCCACAGCTTCTCTGAGCAATCTGCTTGAGTTGCAAGGATCTATTATGGACACAAAAATGGGATATGGGTGGACTTGCCCAGGGCAGTTCAGGAGGGATATCTCACAAGAAACATTGAGAGTGATCTAGCCAGCAGCAGAGTATGAAAATTCAAGAAGGAACATGATAAGAAGATGCAGAAGAGTTTTTTGACTCTGCTGGGGAAGACAGGAGGTTGCACTATTAATATTCACGTTGAACACAGGCTGTCTTGAAGAAAGAAAAGAGCTGCTTTTAACCTCACTGAGGACTGGTTACAAAACTCTCTGATGGAATCTACAGCTGGTTGGGCATCAAAAGAACCAGGAAGGCTCTAAGGACTCCTGCAAAAGAACCAGGAAGGCTCTAAGGACTCCTGCAGAAGAATCAGGAAGGCTCTAACGACTCCTGCAAAAGAATTAGGAAGGCTCTAACGACTCCTGCAGAAGAATCAGGAGGGCTCTAACGACTCTAGATTTCAGCACCCCCCTCAGTGTGCACCTCCTGTGTCCACAAAACATCCACCCTGCACAGATCTGTTACTGGCAGTCACTGGCATGCTGGTGCTTCTCCAGACTAGGACTAGTAATTGAACATTCTTGATGGTATTTCAAACAAACAAAACAATGACTCTACAAACACATCAGGCACCATCTAACTGGGTACAGACCCACCAGGGTTCAGCATTTGCCCACCATCGGATACTCACATTTTCTCTGAAGATAAAAGCCAGGATTGCAGCTGAGAGCTCTGCCAGGAAGATTAACAGGATAAACATGAAGAACTGGAAGAGAGAAGACAAAAAACCCCCCATGCCATTAGGTGTCTGCCACAGGTAACAGGAACTCTGGGCTTTGCTGGTCACCAATCAGGTGTTAGAAATAGCTAAGGAAACTTTCCCCCCCTTCCTTATCATTAAAAAAGCCTGGAGCAGACACAGTCTTTCTCTGACCATGCCCCAGGACATGGGAACTTGGTTGCAATGGGCAAAAGGGAGGATCTGTAGCATTCCCTGATTAAACCAGTAAAGTTTGCTTTGATGGAGAAGGTTCTCTGATCGTGCAGGTGCTCATCCAGGGTTAAACTGCCCTGATTCATGTGTCTGCATCACATAGAGTCAACCTGGATCTGCACATGCACTCCTCAGCAAGGTGTGAGCAGCATGATCATGGCTCATTCGGTATGGAGGGATGTGGTGAAACTTGTTTACATCTCTGACCACTCTGCTTTTCAGGGCAAAATCAGCCTTGGTTAATATGCCCCTTCACACAACAGGGTTGTGCTGGGTTAAGTACTAACCCTTCAGAACCTGCACAGAGAGCTGGTAACACCTCTTGATGTTTTTTACGTCTTTATGCAAGGAGCCCTCACATCTCATACGGTATCCAAAGGGTGAATGTTCTCCTTCCATCAAGGGCACGCTGCAGACCTGACAGGTAGCAGCGGCCAGCAGGCTGGCTGGTAGCAAAAGAGAAACAAGGACCCAGTTTGAAGGAAAACAATCACACTTATGCCATCATCATTCCAGGGAAGAGGAATGGAAGCAGAGAGGCATGTGGTTGTTTGGTCTGACCTGGAAGTGTATTTTCACCCTTGCAAGCTTCTGTTGCTTTGGTCTAAGTACTGGTCTGCAGCCTGACTGAAGACATCTTGTTTCTGTGGTGTTATTATGCCTGAGTGATCCACTATGCCTTCATCACAATGTAAACCAGATGTTCTGAAGAGGTCTCATCCCCGGAGACACCAACATCTTGTCGAGAGGGTGCTGTCCCCCAGAACCTTCTCTACCCAGAGCAATTCCTGCTTCACAGCCTCCAGACTCAAAGCTTCCTGCCTGCAGGTGGCACAGAAAACTGGGACACAGCTAGAGGTAAAAACTCAAGCAGAGAGGAGGAGAGTGTTGAAGGAAAGGGCAGGAAAGCGCCCATTGACATCAAGCAGCTCAGGACTCAGCCTGCCTTTGGGATCAGCTCTCAGTTGCATTGATGCCTCATGAGAGTTTGATGCTTCTTCAGTTTAGAATGATTAGTGAAAGGAGCAGGCAGGGATGTGTCCTCTAACAACTGACAACCATGGGAACAGAGCAGAAAGTGCCTAGGCCCACAGCCTCACCCAGAAGATTTATTTCCATTCCTGGAGACAAAACAGTGGGCTTGAACAACCACAAGTCTGACCTAGATGGACATGTTTCATCTTCTTATGAAGGGAAATGACCATCTGAGAGCCTTTCTGCAATTCAAGGGTCCCAAGAACCAGCCCACAGGCTCCAAGATGATTTAACTCAGATTTGGGCACCGTAAGAGAATTAGGAGTGACTGGAGAACCAGTGAGATGGTATCCCATGGAGGTTAATAAACATGTGGTACCCACGACCAATGAAGGTGGTGGAAGCCACAAGTAGAAACAAGAAGTCTGGGAGAAGTTTTTCTGTGTGAGAAGGTTGCTGAAGGTTGTCTTCCTGAAACAGAATGCAGGCAGATGGGGTCAGAGGCGGTGTGGTGATCCCCAGCCATGATTTATTAGCAGCGCCTGAAATGCTAATTCAGGAAGGAATTCAAACTACCTGCTCCCAGTGGGCAAAAGGCTGGTTTGCTGTTGAGGAGCAGAGCTCTAGCCACTGGAAAACTGCACACAAGACCCTGTCCCATTTGTCTTCCTGCTTCTGCAGTGGAAACAAAAGAATTAAAGCCTGGGCTCAAGCAAAGGGCCGGATGAGCAGGGAGATGTTGGTTGCTACTAGGATGCTGTTGCTTGGTTTTGTTGATCTGGTCGCACCTCTCTAAATTTATTCTTCCTGCTGGAATTTTCTGCATGGCTTCTCTCTTTCCTGCTTTAATTTCACCACAGGAGGGCAAAGAAGAAGTGAGGAGAATGGAGGCTGCTTCACAAGTTCACATCATCATCCATCAAGGGATCTATCTCCGCATAGCCATGAGGAGGTCTAAGGCGGTGATCAAATGATTAATCCCATCATCCTGCTAATTGCACTTCATTTACTGATTACCAGAAGATGCAACCATCACCCAAGCTCCAGCACAAGGTCTGTGCACAAGTGGAAGAAGCCATTCCCAGATTGTCTCTCTTTTGATAAGCTTCATTATCCTTCTCAAACGGATTCGCACATAGATTGAGCAGTTTGCATTACAGATTTGTAACCAGCTGTTAGGGCTGGTGGGGAAAAAAAAGAGGAATCAGCAGTGTGTCAGGACTTACTCTCATTCTGCATTTTAAGGAGACTCAAAATCTCCTTATTATGTTTTGCCTCCTCAAATTAAACTGATTACTGATATATGAGAGGACTCAACAGCCAACTGATTGCTGCTTGGGACACTGCAGCCTCACGTGCAAACTGAAGGGTTGCGGATGTCAAAACCTTGATTTCAGCAAGGCTTTTGATGCTGTCTCCCACAACATCCTCATAGATAAGCTCAGGAGATGTGGCATAGACTGAGGTGGATTGAAAACTGGCTCCACAATAGAGTTCAGAGGGTTGTCATCAGTGGCACAGAATCAAGCTGGAGGTCTGTGCCCAGTGGTGTTCCCCAGGGATCAGTACTGGGTCCAGTTTTGTTCAATATCTTTATCAATGAACCTGGATGAGGGCATTGAGTGCACCCTCAGCAAGATTGCTGATGATACAAAACTGGGGTGGTGGTGTGGCTGACAGCCCTCAGGCTGTGCTGCCTTCCAATCACATTTGGACAGGCTGAGTGCTGGATGAAGGCTGACCACATGAAGTTCAATAAGGACAACTGGCTGGAGAGCAGCCCTGAGGAAAAGGACCTTGGGGTCTGGGTTGATGAAAAGCTCAACATGAGCCTGCAGTGTGCACATGCAGCCCAGACAGCAACCGAGTCCTGGGCTGCATCAAGAGCAGCGTGGCCAGCAGGGCAAGGGAGGGGATTCTGCCCCTTTACTCTGCTCTCGTCAGACCCCACCTGGAGTACTGTGTGCANCTGCAATGACAGGACAAGGGGCAATGGGTTTAAACTGGTAGAGGGGAGATTTAGACTGGATGTTAGGAGGAAGTTCTTTCCAGTGAGGGTGATGAGGCACTGGAACAGGTTGCCCAGGGAGGTTGTGGCTGCTCCCTCCCTGGAGGTGTTCAAGGCCAGGTTGGGTGAGGTCTTAAGTAACTTGTACTAGTGGGAGATGTCCCTGCCTATGTGAGGGGGTTGGAACTAGATGATCCTTGAGGTCCCTTCCAACCTTACCATTCTATGACAAGTGCAGAGTCCTCCATCTGGGGAGGAAGAACAGCAGGCACCAGTACAGGCTGGGGGCTGCCCTACTGGAAAGCAGTTCCATGGAGAAAGACCTTGGAGTGCTAGTGGGCAGCAAGTTCTGCACGGGCCAGCAATGTGCCCTTGTGGTAAAGAGAGCAAATGGTGCCCTGGGGTGCATTGAGAAAAATGTGCCCAGCAGGGCTAGAGAGATTCTTCTCCCTCTCTACTCTGCTCTGGTGAGACCACAGCTGCAATACTGTGTCCAATGTAGGGCCCCCAGTTCAGGAGAGACAGGGACCTGCTGGAAAGAGTCCACCAGAGAGCCACAAGGATGACTGGGGGACTTGTGCATCTCCCCTGTGGAGAGAGACTGAGAGCCCTGGGCCTGTTTAGCATGGGGAAGAGAAGGCTGAGAGGAGATCTGAGCAATGCGCACAGATATCTGATGGGTGGGGGGCAAGTGGCTGAGGCCAAGCTCTTTTGGGTGGTTGGCAGCAACAAGACAAGGAGCAGCAGCTACAAACTGGAACAGAGAAGGTTTCAGCTTCACATGAGGAGAAATTTCTTTAGAGTGAGGGTGGCAGAGCCCTGGAACAGGCTGCCCAGAGAGGTTGTGGAGTCTCCTTCTCTGGAGACTTTCCAAACCCATCTGGATGCATTCCTGTGTGATAACTCCTTGTCAGGGGGGTTGGACTGGATGATCTCTGGAGGTCCCTTCCAACCTCTAAAGTTCTGTGATTCTGTGATGCTTGAGACCTGGCACTTGACCATGGGCACCCTTCACATCCAAAGTGAATATCCTGAGGAGTGAGGGCTTGCATATTAGTAAAAAATCCCAGCTCAGCTCCTGTTGATGGTTTATCAAAAGTGTCCTCAAACCAGTATTTCACGTTCTCTTGTCACAATGCACACCTACCATTTCAGTTTCAGTGATGATGCTCAAAAAAAGAGCAGCAACTTCCTTTCACACAGAATCACATAGAATGGTGCATTTGGAAGGGACCTCTGGGGATCATTCAGCCCAACCCCCCTGCTAAAGCAGGAGCACCCACAGCAGCTTGCCCAGGATCTCAATGTCCAGCTGGGATTGGAATCTCTCCAGACAAAGAGACTCCACAACCTCTCTCTGGGCAGCCTGCTCCAGGGCTCCAGCACCCTAACAGGTTCAAGTTCTTCCTCACATTCAGATGGACCCTCTTGGGTTACAGTTCACACCTGTGGTCCCTCGTCCTGTCACTGGTCACCACTGAAAAGAGTCTGGGCCCATCCTTCTGCCCCCCAGCCTTTAGCTCTTGCTGAGCATTGCTCAGGTCCCCTCTCAGGCTGCTCTTCTCCAGGCTCAACAGCCCCAGGGCTCTCAGCATTCCCTCCTCACAGAGCTGCTCCAGGCCCCTCAGCATCCTTGTAGTCTCTGCTGGACTCTCTCTAGCAGTTCCCTGTCTCTCTTCAACTGGAGATCCCAGAACTGGCCTCAGCACTCCAGCTCATGCCTCACAGCCCCAGGTCTCTCAGCCTATCCTCATCTCCAGTCCCCTAACCATCCTTTAATCCAAAGGATCCATGTTTTCATGCTGAGAAGTTTCAGGGCCTGCAGAATCTGTTTTGTAAGAGCCCAAGCCAGGATGCTTGCATTCAGACCTAAGCCAAACAAAGCTGACACAGATTGTTCCTCTTGCAGAGTCGAACTGAGTCCTGTGGTGCAGTTCTGGATGCTCAACAGCACTTTGGATTCTGATTTTCATGGCACCCTTTTGCAGGCAGAGAGTCTTTAGCATGAGCCAGAAGTTATTTAGTGTCTGATTTGCAGGCCAATGTTTGTTGCTTTTTGTGAGCCAAGTCCAAATGCTGGAGGAATCTAGAAACACTTCACAGCCTCGTGCTTAATGCATTTGGTTCCACAGTGATGAGTTTTGACCAAAAGAAAAGTGGCTTAGTGGAAAGTAAAAGTCCTTGCAAACATAGGAGGCAAACACAAGAATGACATGGAACTTTTTGAGCCAGTCCAGAGGAGGCCACAAAGGTGCTCAAAGGGTTGTAGCAGCTCTCCCATAAGGACAGGCTGAGAGAGTTGGGGTTCTGCAGCCTGGAGAGGAGAAGGCTTCCAGGAGACCTTGGAGTGGCCTTCCAGTATCTGAAGGGGGCTACAGGAGGGCTGGGGAGGGACTATTGACAAGGCCTTGTAATGACAGGACGAGGAGGAATGGGTTTGAACTGGAAGAGGGGATATTTAGACTGGATTTTAGGAAGAAGTTCTTTGCAGTGAGGGTGGTGAGGCACTGGAACAGGTTGCCCAGGGAGGTTGTGGATGACAGAATCACAGAATGCAATCAAAGATCACATTCTGTGATTCTGTCATCCACAATCTTCCTGGAGGTGTTCAGGACCAGGTTGGATGAGGCCTTGAGTGACCTGTTCTAGTGGGAGGTGTCCATGCCTATGGCAGAGGTGGTTGGAACTGGATGATCCTTGAGGTCCCTTCTGACCTAAACCACTCTATGATTCTATGATTCTATGAACTTAGTGGACTTGAAGTTGTGCATCTCTGTCCCTTTTAACTCATGTTTACATCTGGACTAAAAGCTTTAGGCATACATTATACATGGCTGTGAAGTCTCACTCAGGCAGCTCTCTGCCTCATCAATTCTTCAGTGACCTCAGGAGTGGACTTGATTTGATCTAGCACCTTCTCCCCAGGTACCACCACCCTGAAGCCTAACACTGCCTTTTACAAGGTGTTCCCAAGCTCTCTGGTGCATGCTTATGAAGGCTTTGCCTTCTCAGGGCACTCAGCTTAGTCCCAATAGGCTTGTGGTTTCATAGGTGCATTGTAACACCAGCTGGTGTGGCAGAAATCAGCAAGCTGTCTCTCTTCTCACTTGCTATCAGCAGAGATCCTCACCCAGGTGCCTCACTGCCAGCAGGTGGTTTATCATGACTGTGATACCAGAGCTGGCTTTGATACCAGGAGGCCTGGAAGACCTTATCAAAGTGGAAGACTAATTCCTCATCCAGTAATGACTTGCAGAGCTTCTCCTGGTCTAGGGCATTACTTCCAGCTCATATATTTCTCACATTCCAAGTATAAAATAATAATAAAAGGAAAGGAAATAAAGCAGTGGGACTCAGAACTACTTCTAAGAGTCAGAAAAGTAATAACCACAAAATTGAGTGCACTGAGCTATAACTAAAACACCAGGAGGAACACTCAAACCCTGGGGTAGCTCTGTGATGTTAAATCAGGAGAGAGCCTGGCCCCAGAGCTCCAGCCTAGGGCCCGAGCTGTATGCAGCAGACATGGTCTGAAATTGAAATATTAACTCTCCTCATTCACTTGCAATCAATATTTCTCATCAAACATAACTTCTAAGTGCTCAGTCTGAGAGGGGTAGGCTTTGAAGTCACCTCAGGCTCATTGGGTTTGATCCTGTGCATTTTATGAGCTTGCTCTGAGCAGATCCTCACAATCACACAGGGGATAGGCTTGGGATTCTAATTTACTTCTGGGGCCAGGCACTAAAAATCAAACCCATAATGGCTTCCAGAGAAGGGCTCTTGTTTGCAGCTTGTGAATTCAAAGGGTGAGCCAAGGGCCAGAGAGGATTTCTCTCAGTGAAGCCATGCTCATCCCTAGGAAAAACCAAAGGGTTTGCATTCATGCAAGAGGACTTTGCTCTTCTGTTTAAGGTTAGAAATGAGGCTCTTTAGCACCAAAAACCCCTCCAAAGCCCCAACAGACCCAAAGGGAGAAGAAAAAGGCCACATCTGACAAAAATGAAAAAGAAAACTCATGATTTTTGTCTTTCAGTACCTGATTGGTAATGCCTTCCAGGCAGAAAACCTGCAGCACCAGAATCAGAGAACCATTAAGGCTGAAAAGACTTCCAAGATCATCAGGTGCAACCATCAACCTGACACCACCTATGCCTACTAAATCATGTCCCACAGTGCTATGTCCACACAGGAACACCTCCAGGGATGGTGACTCCACCACTTCCCTGGGAACTTATGGTGAAGGCCAAAAGTGACTTAATGTGAGTGGTTAACTGGTTGTAAATAGCACTTGATGACCACACAGGCTGAAGTTTAAACCAAAGCTGCTTTTGTTTTGGAGCAGAGCAGCAGCAGGAGGGAACAAGCAGCTACCAAGAACTGCAACAAATGCTGAGCTGGATACTTCTGCTGTTGTCTTTGCTCTACATCTTCTCTCTGCTTTGTTAGGAAGCACCAAGGAACGAATCCAAAAATGGAGCAGTGAGGTTTGGTTGGCCAAGAAAGGACCACTTCTGGTCACTTTATGGAAGTGAAAAAAACCCAAACAAACCAAACCAACAGACAGGACCGTTTTGAAACAAAGCTCAAGAAGGTCAGAGTACACTCCCAGACTCCACTGGGCTCAAACTTGCAGTAGGGAAAAAGCCAATTCTTGGTATCCCTATCAGAACATCACCTACCCAGCCACACCCATCCTTGGGAAGCACCCAGAGGCCAAGGGAAGATTGGTGAGGACACTTACAAAGAGCAGGAGGCATTTGTTCTCACGGATGGCACCACAGCAACCGAGGAAGCCCAGCAGGAAGAGCATTGCCCCCATGGCCAGCATGATGTAGGCTCCTGTGAAGAGCAGGGGGTTGGCAGCCACTATCTCCCGAAATCCTGTGGGATCCACGATGACCCAGATCCCAACTCCCAGCAGGCATGCTCCTCCCAGCTGTCACAGCACAAAGAGGGGAGAGAGAGTGAGACAGGACAACATAAACCGACTGCTGCAGAAAAAATGGGTTCATAGCCAACCTCTGATCAAAGATTGAAGACCTCGTGTCTCTCTGTGCCATATGTTCCCCACAGAGCCAGTGACAGGCTACTTGTAAGAGCTCCTGCTCACTAAACGAACCATTTGCAGCAAAAGCATCTTTCTTCCTTGGCAGCTCACTCTACCAACTGTTTACTCTGCTCTTCACGCTGACAGACCGTGTGTCGAGCTGCTGCCACCTCTGCAGGGGACATCCCAGTGACAGGGCACATGTGAACCATGCCCTGGCCACAGAGGGCAGGGTGGCTGGGTGTCACACCCTTCCTGCTTAAGATAAGAGCTACAGAGTTACTCAGAACATTTGGCAAGAAAATCACAGAATGCGCAAGTTGGAAGGGACCCTCTCGTCTAAACACCTTCAGTCAGCACGAATACCTCTAGATAGAGCAGGTTGCTCAGGGTCCCATCAAGTCTGAGCTCAAATGGCTCCAGTGACGGGGTCTCTACCACCTCTCTGGGCAAGCTGACCCAGTGCCTCAGCATCCTCACTGTGCAGAACTTCCCCCTCATGTCCAGCCTAAACCTACCCTACTCTAGTTTCAAACCATTGCCTCTCATCCCATTACCACTAGCTCCTGGGAACAGCCTCTCCCCAGCTTCCTTGTTCTGGTGAGATCATAGAATCAAGCAGATTGGAAGAGACCTCCAAGCTCATCCAGCCCAACCTAGCACCCAGCCCTAGCCAATCAACTAGACCATGGCACCAAGTGTCCCATCCAGGCTTGAATACCTCCAGGGACAGTGACTCCACCACCTCCCTGGGCAGCCCATTCCGATGCAAATCACTCTCTTTGGCAAGAACTTTCTCCTAACATCCAGCCTAGACCTCCCCTGGCACAACTTGAGGCTGTGTCCTCTTATTCTGTCCCTGGGTGCCTGGCAGAAGAGCCCAACCTCAACTGGCTACAACCTCCCTTCAGGTAGTTGTAGACAGCAGTGAGGTTGCTGAAGACATGTACCCAATAGTTCTCATCTCAGAGAACACGAAATGGTTGTGCACCCCCATGAGAACCACATTGAGGGACCCAGGGCTGGAAAACAACTTCCATGGAGAAAGACCTTAGAGTGCTGGTGGGCAGCAAGTAAGTTCTGCATGGGCCAGCAATATGCTCTTGTGGTTGAGAGAGCCAATGGCATCCTGTCAGGCATCAGGAAGAAGTGTGTCCAGTAGGGATAGGGAGATTCTTCTTCCTCTCTTCTTTGCCCTAGTGAGACCACAGCTGCAATACTGTGTCCAATGTAGGTCTTCCCAATTCAGAGGAGACAGGGACGTGCTGGAAAGAGTCCAGTGGAGAGGCACAAGGATGACTGGGGGACTTGTGCATCTCCCCTGTGGAGAGAGACTGAGAGCCCTGGGGCTGCTTAGCATGGGGAAGTGAAGGCTGAGAGGGGATCTGAGCAATGCGCACAAATATCTGACAGGTGGGGGCCAAGTGGCTGGGGCCAAGCTCTTTTGGGTGGTTGGCAGCAACAAGACAAGGAGCAGCAGCTACAAACTGGAACAGAGAAGGTTTCAACTCCACATGAGGAGAAACTTTTTTAGAGTGAGGGTGGCAGAGCCCTGAACAGGCTGCCCAGAGAGGTTGTGGAGTCTGCTTCTCTGGAGACTTTCCAAACCCACCTGGATGCATTTCTGTGTGACCTACCCTAAGGAATAATGCCTTGGCAGGAGGGTTGGACTGAATGATCTCTGGAGGTCCCTTCCAACCTCTAAAGTTCTGTGATTCTGTGATTTAGACATTCAAGGACAGACCATGTACAGAATCACAGGATCATAGAATTGTCAAGGCTGTAAGGGACCTCAAGGGTCATCTAGTTCCAACCTAGTTACAGCTTTCCCTTGCCAGGGACAGGAGTGACACAGACCACAGTACCCTCTGTGCTGGCTTGCTGCATGTCTGAGCATCTCTGAGTGCTGCAGACCCCTGGGTGATAGCCAGAGCAGAGCTGAGGGCATATGGGTGCTGTAGACCCCTGGGTGATTGCCAGTGCAGAGCTGAGGAGGATATTCTGTACCATGTCAGCTTCACCAAATTACAGCCTCTGTTGCTGGTGAGGCTGAAGGCAGCTGTGGGCAGAAGGACGCAGGAGAAAAGGAGGATCCTAGATACTTACAAAGATAAAGAAATTGAAGAGAAACATCAGGTACTTCATGCAGCTCAGACAGTCTCCCTCCATGGTCTTCAAGGCTCCTTGATCCAATTGTTCCTGCAAAACACCAGCACATCCTCAGCACACTCATTTTTAATTGGAGTGGTACCATCCTATCTCCATTTGTGTTCCCCCAAGATCCTGTGGAGCTCATTACACAGAAGAGCTCATTTCTCACCTCAACAAGGCAATGCAGCACAGGGCTAGCAAGAGTTAATGATGGCTGCTAGGTCTTTTTTTGCATTCTTCCAGGTCTAGAGGTATGATCTGAACTCTTATGCAGCACTTAAAACCTGTTTCATGGCAGAGCTCAAGCACAGGAGATAAGTTACCACCAGGTTCCTACGTTCAGAAGTGCTCTGGACTTTGAAGAGTATCTTTCCAAACAATGCAAAGAGCATCACTTACTTACAAATAACATCATTATGAAACCATTTCTGTCTTGCTAATAGGCTGAAGGCATCTCAAACCCCTGCTGACAAGCAGCAGAGGAGAGCAATGAAGCTGGTGAAGGGCCTGGAGAATAAATCTTACGAAGAGCAACTAAAGGAGCTAGGGCTGGTTAGTATCAAAAAAAGAGGGCTGAGAGGAGAGCTCATTACTCTCTACAGCTACCTGAAAGGAGGTTGTGGAGAGGTTGGTGTTGGTTTCCTCTCACAGGTAAATAGCGATAGAACAAGAGGGAATGGCCTCAAGCTGTGTCTGGGCAGATTTAGACTGGATATTAGGAAATTTTTTTCCCAGAAAGAGTGGTCAGCGATTGGAATGGGCTGCCCAGGGAAGTGGTGGAGTTACCAGCCCTGGATGTGTTTAAAGGTGGTTTGGATGTGGTGCTTGGGGATATGGTTTAGGGTGCACCTTGCAGAGCAGGGTTCTGGGTTGGACTTGGTGATCCTGAAAGGCTTTTCCAACCTGAGTGTTTCTGCAAGTCTGTGAAAACAACTGCCTTGGAAGGGCAATCCTGCTCCACAGAGCTGCTNTTTCTGCTACTCTTCCTACACCCTGACTGAACACCAAGTGTGCATGCCTTGACCTAATTTCACAAAAGATCTTCTCTGCCCTCCTTCAGGCCCCAAATTTGTGGCAGATTAAATTCTCCTCTGCAGGAGAGATTTAATGCTAAGTGAATACTAACAGTCAGGACTGCAGAAGACCAGGGGTTGTCAGATGTAGGCTTGTCCCATCTCAGACCTGCGAGACAAATGAGGAACGTTTGGTCCTGTCTCAAACACAGCCAGAAATGTTGAGCTGCTGCTTAGGCAGACTATTCCACACTCCTTCCCCCAACCTCTTCCTCATTCATAAGAATTTCATCTTGCAAAAAGCTAAAAAATCCCCAGCAGAGTGGCTAGGAAACATACCCCAGCTGCCACCAGCACACAGCAGTCTGCCTTCTCAAGGCATCACATTTTTTGTATCCTCCAGCCATCACTGCTCCCCTCTCTTCTGAGGTCTGCTCTGCGAGCCTTGCAGCTACCTTGAACTTCTCACACCTAAGTGCACCTGCTCAAACATACTCCCAAAACCTGCTTTCCAAGTTCCCTTTTTGCTACCACTGACACTTCCCCTTACCCCATATCTCCCCCATATTGGATGCTAAGAGCAAGTTCTGCACCACAAGGGTGGTGGAACACTGCAACGGGTTGCTCAGGGGGGTGGTTGAGGCCCCATTCCTGAGGATATTCAAGGCGAGGCTCAACAGGGCTCTGGGCAACCTGATCTAGTGGAGGATGTCCCTGCTGACTGCAGAGGGGGTTGGACTGGATGAGCTTTGGAAGTCCCTTCCAACCCAGACTATTCTGTGATTCTATGATTCTGTCCCTTTCATACTGAATTTGATTGCTCCATTCCTTTTGCCTTGGAGATGGAGACACTGAAAAAGTGAGATCAGACAGGACCTCTGGATGCTGGTGAGTTTAAACACTTACTGCTTTCAGCTTGGACCAAGTCCAGAGTTTGATAGAACTTCAAAGCTAGAGCAGGTTGCTCAGAGCCATGTGTGGTTGATAAGACTGACAGACAGGATGGGATGCCATCCAGAGGGACCTGGACAGGATGGAGAGGTGGACTGAAGAGCATCAATAAAGCAAAGTGCAAGGTCCTGCATCTAGGCAGGGGCAACCCTCAATATCAATACAGGCTGGAGGATGATGAGATTGAGAGCAGCCCTGCAGAAAAGGACTTGGGGATGCTGGTGGATGAGCAGGACATGAGCCAATGATGGGCACTTGCAGCCCAGAAGGCTTATGGCAGCCTGGACTGCATCAGAAGCAGCATGGCCAGCGGACAGACAGAGGTGATTCTGCCACACTGCTCTGCTCTGGTGAGACCTCACCTGGAGTGCTGTGCCCACCTCTGGGACCCCCAACACAAGAGAGACATGGACCTGACGGAGCAGGTCCAGAGGAGGCCACAAAGATGATCAGAGGGATGGAGCACTTCTGCTGTGAAGTTCAGCCTGGAGAAAAGGTGGCCCCATAACTACATTTCAATATGAGAAGACCTCATAACTACCTTTCAGTATCTGAAAGGGACCTAAAAGAAGGCTGGGGAGGGACTGTTCAGAAGGGCCTGTAGTGACAGGACGAGGAACAGTGGTTTGAAACCAGAGCAGGGGAGTTGAAGGTTGGACATCAGGAGGAAGTTCTGCACAATGAGAGGGCTGAAATACTGGAACCAACAGATGTGGTTGAGGCCTTATCCCTGGATACATTCGATGGACATCATGCATTTCTCCTGCACACCACAGCTACACCTAAGCAACCTTGACAGAGCTACAGGAGTGGTAAACCAGACTCACCTTCACAAACCCTGGGGCGGGAAGCACGGTGCCTGTTCTAATCCTTAATTGTCTGTGTGTCCCATGAATCTCCTTTTAGCCAAGCCTGTCCTGCAGGAGGAACAGATGCAATTCTGCAGAAGTCAATAAAAGGCAATCATGTTAAATACACTATTTATTAAAAGACACCATCCTGATGAATATGCTCAGGCTAATTGCCTCCATAATTCAGTGTACATTAGCACTAATGAAGAGTTTTTACCACCCAGCCATGGAATCAAACCCTCAGAAGCTCTCTAACAACCTCTGGGAGTGTTTGGAAGGCTCACAGACCACACGGAAATCTAGAATCCCCTTGCACACCCACCTCATACCACAACAGGACTAGATGGATACCAGCTGCAGCTTCAGCTTTTGATAGGAGCCTTGGACAAACTTTAATCTGCTGTGACTTCACAGCTCATTTACCAGGAAAATGGAAAAGGCAGAGGAAAGGAGGTGGAATGCACGTTTGGGAAGCTCAGCCCAGCCATTAGACAGAGACAGCAGGCTGAGAGGCTGGGTGCTGTCCCACCTCCTTCCAGTCAGCTCCCACGCCATGGTGAGGAAACAATTTCCTCTCTCTCTGCCTCACTGTCATTGCCTGGGAAGTGGTGACAGAGAGCAGCGGCAAAGCCACCAAGCTGATAGATAAATTGGTGCAGGCAGAGAGACCTAGGTGCAGACCACCACCACCTTGGAGTTCAAGGTTGTGTTTTCAGGCATTCACAGAATGAATCAGGCTGGAAGGGATCCTCAGAGGTCATCTCGTTCAACCTCCTTGCATTAAGCAGAGACATCTCCCAATGAGATCAGGTTGCTCAGGGTCCCATCAAGCCTGACCTTGAATGTCTCCAGGGATGAGGCCTCAACCATATGTCTGGGTAACCTGTTTCAGTGTTCCACCTCCTTCATTGTGTAGAACTTCCTCCTGATGTCCAACCTAAATCTCCCCTGCTCCAGTTTCAAACCATTGCCCCTCATCCTATCCCACAAACCCTTCTAAGCAGTTCCTTCCCAGCCTTCCTTTAGGTCCCCTGCAAATGTGGCAATGCAGCTGTGTGTCATCAGTCAACTTCCATTCCTGCCCACACCATGAGAGCCTCTGGCCAGGCAAAGGTGAGGTGGCAGACTGTTGTCCAAAGTGTGCTGGTTTGTCTCTTGATGTCTCAGGTCACCCTCTCCTAGGTGGTTTTGCCACCAGCATCCCACACTGCCCTTTAATTCCTGTGGGTCTGCCTTTAACTCCTCGCAGCCCTGTGCCATCAGGGTCCCACATTCACAAAGGGCTGCTCAGCACTGTAACTCACTCATTCACTCATCCTTCACAAATCATCCTGAAACATTCACAGCTTCCCTGCGAGCAACCAGAGAAGCCACCTGGGTCCATCCCTGCTTGCTCACTGCCAGCACCTCTTGGTGATTTCAGGAGGAGGTGCATTCAACATCTGTTTCCCACAAACATCTGTGAATGTGCCTTTGCAAAACTACCTCTCATTAAGACTTCTGTGAGGAAAAGTCTGTGGCTTGTTGATGGTGGGAGGAGAACAAAGACTTTCAAGGTGGCGGAAGCCCTTGCAATATAAATCATACCATCAATATTCATAGCCCCTTTGCTTTGCATTTATCCTTCAACCATTTAATGTCCTTCCTCTGTGGCTGTGGACCACCTCCCTCTCTGAATGACGAGCAGCAATGGCTTCCCATCTACAGCCAGAGGACCCATCTTGGCTATAAAGCTCTGAAGGCATTTGCTGAGCTACAACTGAACTGGCCCAGTTGGTGATGCTGTTGATGAAGGACAGCTTCACCACCAGAGTGGAAGTTTAGAACATGCTTTTGGGAGATGGTTAGAAAAGGCTGAAGGACCTTAGAAGCAAGGTCAGTACAATCCTCACTGTCGATATAGCCTGGAGGATGAGGTGACAGGAAGCAGCCCTGTGGAAAAGGACTTGGGGGTGTTGGTGGATGAGAAGTAGGACATGAGGCAGCAACGGGCACTTGCAGTCCAGAAGGCAAATGGCAGCCTGGGGTGCATTAGAAGTAGCATGGCCAGCAGATGGACAGAGGTGATTCTACCGCTCTGTTCTGCTCTGGTGAGACCTCATCTGGAGTGTTGTGTCCAGCTCTGGAGCCCTCAACACAGAAAGGACATGGACATGTTGGAGCAGGTCCAGAGTGGGGGCATAAAGATGATCAGGGGGTTGGAGCACCTCTGCTATGAGGAGAGGCTGAGGGAGCTGGGGTTGTGCAGCCTGAAGAGAAGGCTCCAGGTAGACCTAACAGCAGCCTGATAGTAGCTGAAGGCAGTACAAGGTGGCTGCAGAGGGACTGTTTGCAAAGGCCTGCAGGGATAGGATGAGGGCAGTGGTTTGAAATGAGAGAAGAGCAGATTTAGGGTGGACATTACGAACAAATTTTGCACCATGAGGGTGGTGGAGCACTGCAACAGTGCCCAGTTGGGGCATCCACAACCTCCCTGGGCAAACCATTCCAGAGTTCCACCACTCTTGTACTGAAGAACTTCTCCCTAAGATCCTGTCTCTAGACACCCTTATGCAAAGTCCCTCTGCAACCTTCCTGTAGGATCCCCTCAGGTACTGGAAGAGAAGGGCCAGGAAAATGATCGAGAGGTTGGAGCAACTCTGCTGTGAGGACAGGCTGAGTGATCTAGGGGTGTTCAGCCTGGAGAAGAGAAGGCTCCAGACAGACCTAACAGCAGCCTGACAGTAGCTGAAAGGGGCTACAAGAAGGCTGCAGAGAAACTGTTTGCAAAGGCCTGCAGGGACAGGACAATGGCAATGGTTTGAAATGAGAGAAGAGGAGATTTAGGGTGGACATTAGAAACAAGTTCTGCACCATGAGGGTGCTGGAACACTGCAACAGGTTGCCCAGGGTGGTGATTGAGGCTCCATCTCTGGAGATATTCAAGGTGAGGCTTGACAGGGCTCTGGGTAACCTGCTCTAGTGGAGGATCTCCCTGCTGGCTGTGGTGGGGTTAGACTGGATGACTTTTGGAGGGTCCTTCCAACCTAAACCATTCTGTGACCTCCAGAGGAGAGCTTGAAGAGCCCTTGGGCAGGACAAGCAGCAGTGTCCCTTCCCCATGGTGGAGAGCCTCTTTTTGACAATCAAAGCCTGATGCCCACACTCCTATGTTTCCCTGTTGCTTGTGGACTCTTCATCCTGTGTTTTGGACATGGTACTGAGAGACAGTTTCTCTGGTGGCCCTATCCTGTGATGTCACTGTCCTGGGACAGTTGCTGCCAGGAGAAGACTCCAGCTGGGAAGCAGAGCTGGCAGTGTGCTATACAAACCTCTCATTAGGAAATAACCACAAAGATGGGATTCCTGCTTCCACTGCCTGAGCCTCTAATTACATCCCCACAAGATCTCAAAGGACTGCGTGGGAGAGGAAGTTAATTTTTTTAATTATTATTCTTAAGTCACAATATTTGAAAGAAATTACAGCTTCATGGAGGAGAAAAGCCTCAATGTTCTTCAAAACAGCTCCAGGGAGACCTCATAGTGGCCTCCCAGCATCTGACAAGGGCTGCAGGAGAGCTGCAGAGGGGCTTTTTACAAGGGCTTGGAGTGATAGGGTGAGAGAGAATGGATTGAATCTGGAAGAGGGGAGATTCAGACTGGAGATTAGGAAAAAAATCTTGACAGTGAGGGTGGTGAGACACTGGGACAGGTTGCCAGGAAGGTTGTGGATACCTAGCCTGGAGGTGTTCAAGGCCAGGTCGGATGGGACCTTGAGCACCCTGGGCTAGTGGAAGATGTCCCTGCCCATGGCTAGGGGTTGGAACTAGATGATCTTCAAGGTCCCATCCAACCCAACCCATTCTGTGATTCTATGAACGCTCCAGTAGTCACCAGCAGGTGCTGTGTCACAAGGGATGCAAGAGCAAGCTTGGTGCCAAGCAAGAGCAAGTCTACATCTTGCCCTGTGGCCCTGGAGGGGAGGGAGTCCCTGCCAAACAGCCTCTGGTTAATAGCAACAATTTTGTCATTAGGGAGGGCTGCTGAAAGTGCCAAACCACCAGGGCTAATTGTGACCAAGCGAGCTGATGCCCTTAATTACAGTCACTGGGCAAACACAGTGCAAGCTGGGCACCGGCCAAGGCTCCACCCGTGGGGCTGGCCCAGTGCAAGCCAGGCTGGCTCAGCTGGGCAAGCAGCTGTGCTTGGCACACGTTGCTCCCGCAGTCCTGCTTGCCTCACATCAGCTTCTCCTCCTGTTCACTGCGCTTAGAGCAGCTCTTTGTGAGGAGCAGGCTCTGAGGAAGGAGAAGCAGCCAAACTCATGACTCCTGCTGGCCTCAGGCAGCAAGGAGGACAGCAGAGGAGCCAGGGTAGAGAGGGAGGGGGCGAAAGGGGCTGACTCAACAGGTAGGAAGTGAAAGTACTGCTGGAGAAACAAGGCCTGTCTCTGGGAGAAACCCAGAATTCAGCATAGAATCAGAGAAGACTTTGGGTTAGAAAGGACCTTTGAGATCATTGAATCCAGTCATTACCTAACTCTCAAGTCTGGGGCTAAGCCACGGTGCTGCAGGATAGCTCACTAGCACAGCCAGGCCACCAGGTGCATGCCTTGCAGCTGCCCTGCTCCACAGGTGCCTCTAGTTGCTGCCAGTCCCCTTTGCCCACCACAATTTGCGGGATCTAGAGAAACTCAAACACATGCCAGCCCATTTGTTCAGCCAGAGAAGCTGAAGACAGAATCATAGAATCAATCATAGAATGATCTGGTTTGGAAGGCACCTCCAAAGCTCATCTAGTCCCCCTGTAGTCAGCAGGGACATCCTCCACTAGATCAGGTTGCCCAGAGCCCTGTCGAGCCTCACCTTGAATATCTCCAGAGATGGAGCCTCAATCACCTCCCTGGGCAACCTGTTGCAGTGTGCCAGCACCCTCATGGTGCAGAATTTGTTCCTCATTGTGAAGGTTTGGGAGTTCCCCGCCCCTCACACTTTGTAAAATGACCCAGACTAGAACTCAGCCGGCTGGAAGTTAAGGACTGAAGCTNGTGGTTAGTGAAAATTAATCGGCAGAGGAGCCAGAAGCCAGACTGCCCAAGCTGCTGCCCCCTCAGTGAGAGACAGACTGAGACTGACTTACCTATGTTTATGTTCTTTTCCCAAAACAATTTTTCAGCAAGTCTATGAGTGAAGTAGACATCATGTTTTCTTTTCACAGCCTATAGTGTGATTTTCTCTATTAAAATATTCCAATTAGCCTCAAACCAGCACACTCATGTCCACTCTAAATCTGCTCTTCTCTCATTTCAAACCACTGCCCTCATCTATCCCTGTAGGCCTTTGCAAACAGTTTCTCTGTAACCTTCTTGTAGCCCCTTCGGCTAGTATCAGGCTGCTGTTAGGTCTGCCTGGAGCCTTCTCTTCTCTAGGCTGAACACTCCCAGCTCCCTCAGCCTGTTCTCCTAGCAGAGGTGCTCCAACCCCTCGATCATTTTCCTGTCCCTCCTCTGGACCCACTCCATCATGTCCATGTCCTTCCTGTGTTGAGGGCTCCACATCTGGATGAAGTACTCCAGGTGAGGTCTCACCAGAGCAGAGTGGAATGGCAGAATCACCTCTCTGGATCTGCTGGTCCCAGTTGCCATTGGCTTTCTGGGCTGCAAGCTCACACTGCTTGCTCATGTCCAGCTTCTCATCCATCAGCACCCCCAAGTCCTTTTCTGCAGGGCTGCTCCAATCTCATCATCCCACAGGCTGTACTGACAGTGAGGATTATTCTGGCTGAGGTGCGGAACCCTGCACTTGCTCTTGTTGAACCTCATGAGGCTCACCTGGGCACACCTCTCCAGCTTGCCCAGCTGGAGAGCACCACTCAGCTTGATGTCATCTGCAAATGTGTTGATGATGCACTCAATCTCCCTGTTTACATCATCAATCAAAATATTGAACAGCAAAGGTCCCAATATAGACCCTCGAGGAACAGCACTTGTCCCTGCTCTCCACCTGGACTTCAAGCCATTGAGCACAGAAGCCGTGTCCTGCTGGACCTCAATGAT
>VWZE01020840.1:18499-61941 GCA_013396675.1 Eubucco bourcierii | reverse complement strand
CCTGCAGGGCTGCACCCCTGTGCCCAGCAGGACTGCAGCCCTGTGCCCTGCAGGACTGCACCCCTGTGCCGCGCAGGACTGCACCCCTGTGCTCTGCAGGACTGCCCCCCTGTGCCCTGCAGGACTGCACCACTGTGCCCTGCAGGACTGCCTCCCCATGGACAATGCCAATCAGGCTTCTGAACAGGTCAGGGTCTGCCCTCTGGAAGCCCAGGGGGGCAGTTTTCCTGATCTTGCTTCCCCAAGAGCTGAACTCTGTCATTTCATGGCCACTCTGCCCCAGCTGAGCTCCAGGCACTACCCCAGCCCAACTCTGCTCGCAGGCAGCAGGACAGGGAGGAGGACATCTTCCCTAGCTGCCTGGGGCCTGACCAGCCCAGGCTGTCAGAGCAGGACCCTTAGCTTTGGTACTCCAAAGGGCCAGGATCTTCATCTAACAGCAGGACCCTGCTTTGTTGCTCTGATGATAAGAAGACTGCAATGTTTGGAGGCTCCAGAACTGCTTTTGCTATGAACAGGACCTGCTTAGCTGAGCTGGTGCAAAAGAGCTTTAAGATAGTCATAAACCAGCCTCAGAGCAACCCCAGCGGGGTCTGGACCCTCAGGCTGCCTCTGCGTACTGTGGGGGGTGAGGAGTGGTGGCTGGACATGGTCTGCTCCCTGCTTCAGAGACCTCTCCCAGGCCAGGGCAGTGCTTGAGGTGCTCCAGACAGCTGAGCAGTGCTGCTGCTGTGCATGGGGGGAGGCAGGAGTAGATGCAACGCTCTGAACCCCGGCCCAGGGGAGAAGTGCAAAGCTGAGAGCAAGCACAGGAGGCTTTGGCATGGCTTTGAGCAGCGTTTGGGTGGTGGCTGGAAAAGGGAAAGAGCCAAGAGCCATGGCAGGAAGTACATCTCCGTGGCTGCAGTTTCTGCGGGCAGCAGGCAAACCAACACCTGTCAGAGCAGGGCAGCTGCGGGCACACTGTGGTCTCCTGCTTGCCAGGAAGCAGGCAGAAGGGCAGTTACAGTGGCACTCACAGCAATGCCACTCAGAGCAGTGCCACTCACAACAGTGCCACTCAGAGCAGAGCAGTGCCACTCAGAGCAGTGCCACTCACAACAGTGCCACTCAGAGCAGAGCAGCAATGCCACTCAGAGCAGTGCCATTCAGAGCAGTGTCACTCACAACAATGCCACTCAGAGCAGTGCCACTCACAACAGTGCCACTCAGAGCAGAGCAGCAATGCCACTCAGAGCAGTGCCACTTACAGCAATGCCACTCAGAGCAGTGCCACTCACAGCAATGCCACTCAGAGCAGAGCAGCAATGCCACTCAGAACAGTGCCACTCACAGCAATGCCACTCAGAGCAGAGCAGCAATGCCACTCAGAGCAGTGCCACTCAAGGCAGTGTCATGCACAGCAGTGCCACTCACAGCAGTGCCAATCAGAGCAGTGCCAATAGTAGCAATGCCACTCATGGCAATGCCACTCACAGCAGTGCTAATCACAGCAGTGCCAATAGTAGCAATGCCACTCACAGCAATGCCACTCAGAGCAATGCCACTCAGAGCAATGCCACTCAAGGCAGTGCCACTCACAGCAATGCCAACCACATCAATGCCAACCACAACAGTGCCACTCACAGCAGTGCAACTCAAGGCAGTGCCACTCACAGCAATGCCAATCAAAGCAATGCCACTCACAGCAGTGCCACTCACGGCACTGCCACTCAAGGCAGTGCCACTCACAACAATGCCACTCACAGCAATGCCACTGATGGCAGTGCCACTCACAACAGTTCCACTCACAGCAATGCCAACCACATCAATGCCAACCACAACAATGCCACTCACAGCAGTGCCACTCAAGGCAGTGCCACTCACAACAGTTTCACTCACAGCAGTTCCACTCACAGCAATGCCACTCACAACAGTGCCACTCACAGCAGTGCCACTCATGGCAGTGCCACTCACAACAGTTCCACTCACAACAGTTCCACTCACAGCAATGCCAATCACATCAATGCCACTCACAACAGTGCCACTCACAGCAGTGCCACTCATGGCAGTGCCACTCACAACAGTTCCACTCACAACAGTTCCACTCACAGCAATGCCAATCACATCAATGCCACTCACAACAGTGCCACTCACAGCAGTGCCACTGAGAGCAGTGTCACTCAAGGCAGTGCCATGCACAGCAGTGCCACTCGCAACAGTACCAATCACAGCAGTGCCAATCATTAGCAATGCCACTCACAACAGTGCCACTCACAGTAGTGCCACTCAAGGCAGTGCCACTCACAGCAATGCCAACCACATCAATGCCATTCACAGCAGTGCCACTCACGGCAATGCCACTCACAGCAGTGCCACTCATGGCAGTGCCACTCATAACAATGCCACTCACAGCAGTGCCACTCACAGCAATGCCACTCACAGCAGTGCCACTCACAGCAATGCCACTCACAGCAGTGCCACTCACAGCAATGCCACTCACAGCAGTGCCACTCACAGCAATGCCACTCACAGCAGTGCCACTCATGGCAGTGCCACTCATAACAGTTCCACTCACAACAGTTCCACTCACAGCAATGCCAATCACATCAATGCCACTCACAACAGTGCCACTCACAGCAGTGCCACTGAGAGCAGTGTCACTCAAGGCAGTGCCATGCACAGCAGTGCCACTCGCAACAGTACCAATCACAGCAGTGCCAATCATTAGCAATGCCACTCACAACAGTGCCACTCACAGTAGTGCCACTCAAGGCAGTGCCACTCACAGCAATGCCNTGCCACTCACAGCAATGACACTCACAGCAATGACACTCACGGTAGTGCCACTCACAGCAATGCCACTCACAGCAGTGCCACTCACGGCAGTGCCACTCACAGCAATGACACTCACAGCAATGACACTCACAGCAGTGCCACTCACAGCAATGCCACTCACAGCAATGACACTCACAGCAGTGCCACTCACAGCAGTGCCCTCCACTCCCTAGGCACCAGTTCCCCTGGGTGTGCTCAGGGCTTCGCCAGCCCCGATGAAGCTGAGAGCAGCAGCAGCCAAGGCTCAGCTCTCTGCCTCCCTGCTGCAGCTCATTGCCCGGGGGGAGCCACAGTGCTGTGCAGGGCAGCAAAGGGCAAGGTGGCCTAAGCTGCACAGCTCAGTGTGCTGCAGGCCTCTACTGGCGGTCTGCTGGGATGCCTGCAGTGCTGCAGGGACCTTTGGTGGGAAACTCAACCAGCAGCAGGGGAGGATGCATGGTTCAGCAGCAGTCCTCCTGACCTCGATTTTGTGCGGTGCTTGTCCATCAGCAGTTGGAATGATTGTGGGTTTTGGCCCTGGTGC
Source organism: Eubucco bourcierii (assembly GCA_013396675.1). Taxonomy (NCBI): domain Eukaryota; kingdom Metazoa; phylum Chordata; class Aves; order Piciformes; family Ramphastidae; genus Eubucco; species Eubucco bourcierii. Next base: position 58,601 of record VWZE01020840.1, on the reverse strand, counting down.
TGGAAGAACTGGGCATGGTACCAGCTGGGGCACAGACCTCCCCTGTCCCAGTGATTGCAGGAGCCACTTTGAGCCCTGTGCCTGCTGTTGGAAGCTCCCTGTGCCCCCAGCCACTGGGCTTCGAGTCAAGGGACACAAAACTTCACAGTCAGCTGCCTGCAGTCCTTCTACTGGCACTGCCCCATGGCCAGTCCTGACCCACGGGACCTGTTGAAACCAGGCCCTTGCAAATCTGTGCCCTGGCTACTGGCAAAGCCTTCCCCTTGTTTGTGAATCTCCTCCCTGCACCAGCTGCATCCCCTGGGACTGGCTGCAGGCACTGCTGCTGCTGCTGAAGGTCTCTGCCAGCTGCTTTCCAGCCCTGTCCCTGTGGACTGCCCTCACCTCAGCACTGATTGAACAACCACATGGAGAGCCTGTGCCTGTCTTTGGGGGTGTTCTGGCTTGTTTCTGACATTGGCTTTCTGCCCTCCAGCACTGTCACCCAAGTCAGTTCAGCTTCCTCACAGGCTTGGGAGAGTGGCTGAGAGCTGCTTGGTGCAGAAGGCCCTGGGGGTGCTGACTGCACCAAGTGAGAATGAGCCAGGCTGTGCCTAGGTGGCCAAGAAGGCAAATGGCATCCTGGCCTGGATCAGCAATGTTGTGGCCAGCAGCATAGGGATGTGATTGTCCTCCTGTGCTGGGCACTGCTGAGGCCACAGCTTGAGTGCTGGGTTCAGGTTTGGGCTCCTCATGCCCAGAAGGACATTGGAGAGTTGCAGCAGGTCCAGAGAAGGGCAACAGAGCTGGGGAAGGGTCTTGAGCATGAGTGTTGTGAGGAATGGCTGAGGAAATTGGGGTTTAGTCTTCAGAAGGGGTCACTGAGAGGAGACCTCATCAGCCTCTACAGCTCCCTCAAAGGAGTCTGGAGCCAGGTCAGTTTGGTCTCTTCTCACATGCAACAAGTGCCAAGACAGGAGGAAACAGCCTCAAGTTGTGCCAGGGGAGGGTCAGGTTGGATATCAGGAACAATTCCTACCCAGCAAGGACCCTCATGCCCTGGCACAGGCTGCCCAGGGAGGTGGTGGAGTCCCCACCCTGGAGGTGTCTCAGAGCTGCCTGGATGTGGTGCTGAGGGAGGTGGCTCAGTGGCAGTGGTTGAGCAGCAGTGGTGCTGAGCTCTGGGGCAGTGCTGGGCTGGATGGGCTCAGAGGTCTCTTCCAAGCTCAGCAGTTCTCTATTTCTCTGGTTGTTTGCCTGTGCTGCAGTGACCTCCTGGTGTTGCAGTGACCTCCTGGTGCTGCAGTGACCTCCACCTTCCTGGTGTGAGCAGCATCACTGCTCTGTGCCCATGCAGCCCAGCTCGGGCCCAGCCCTCCTGCTGCCCCAGGCACTGGCACAGAAAGAATGCAGGGAGGGAGCTGCAGGCTGAAACCATGCTAGGGAGTATTGAGAACAGCAGCTGAGCCTGGGGAGTATCCCAGATATAGAAAAGACTCCGTCTGAATGACCTTCACTGCCAGCTGAGCCTATTCAGAGCTGGAGGAGCTGGCTTGGGCTCTGGGAGGCTGCAAGGGGCGGGCAGCAAACACTGTTGAGCCCAGCTGCATGCCCTGGGTGCCTGCCTTCTCCTCTCCAAAGGAGCAGGCTGGGAATGCATTTCTTTTACCTGTTATAGAGTGCCTCTCCCTGCTCATGGTTCCTCCTGGACAGGACCTCAGGATTGCCAGGCCCTTCAGGGTGCTCAGCCCTCAGACACAGCTGTGGGAAGCTGCCTACAGCAGGGCAGGCTTGAACAGCTCTGTCCCTGTGCTTACACCTGTGCTGCTCTCTGTGGGATGCTTTATCCTGCACAGGGTCTGTCCTGTGTGGTACTGCCCTTAGCCCACCTGCACCAGAGGGGTGACTCTTCAGTCCCCAGATTTGTCCTCCAGCTGAAGCTGCCAGCAGCAGCAGCAGCAGCAGAGACCCCTGCAGTGTGCCAAGGGAGTGTCCTTAGCAGCAAAGGGGACTGGGGTGGTGGTTTGAAGTCCCTCCCAGGCCTTTGCTGTAGTTCACGTGGTAGAGGCAGGGTCAAGGTTTTCCTCTGGTGGCACCCAGGTTTTGAGGCCATGGCCACAGGCGTCCATGGAATGGCACAGGCAGGTCGAAGTGCTCCCAGGGTCCCCAGGCCTGGCTGGTGAGGCTCCTCCACTTTGCTCAGCAGCTGAGCACTGCAGCTCGTCAGAGGAGGTTTTGGAGACTTTGTGACATCCTGGAGCTCCAAACCCAAGCCCAGCTTTGATTCACACTTTTGGTTGGGGTTTACCAAGCTCACCAGGCCTGGCCTGCCGTGGGGAGGCTGGGAGAGGGCTGCAGGGCTGGGCAGGTTGTTTCCAGCTGCTCTGTACCTGCTGTGAGCTCTCTGCCCTGCTGGGTGTGCCAATGGCTGCAGCCGTGCAGGTCTCTCTAGCCCGAATGAGGCTGAGCAACTCCTGCAAGAAGTGCTGGAGCTCAGCACAGCTCAGCTCCGTGCACAGCCCTCTGGTGGCATCCCTGTGTGGCAGAGGCACCCAGGCCTCTGCAGCTGCTGCTGGAGCCCTGTGGCTGCTCAGCCAGGCTGGCTCCGGTGTACATACCTCCCGAGAAGGAATCTGGATCGACCACAGCATCACACAGCTCCAGGTCCCCTCCTGCCCCTGGCTGCCAGAGGCGGTGCTGGGGCGGGGACAGCTTTGCCCTGCAGGCAATGCGCTGGCACCCTCTAATGACCTGGCTCTGTACCTTCGGTGCCATCCTCCCCACCGCCTTGAGCAGACAGGTGCCCTGCTGCCAGCTGTTTCGAAGGCTTCGGAGGGGCTGGGCCACAAGCTGGAGTTCCTTCTCTGCCCTGCCCTGCACCAAACCCTCCCTCCCTTCAGGGCATGAGCAGGGATCCTGCGGGGGAGAGAGAGGAGGTTTGTGTGCAGGCACTGCTGCTGCCAGGAGCAGGGGCAGCAGGGGTTGTGTCCCCATCCCTCATGGCCAGGAGCAGAGCTGTGGTTGCCCTGCACCACTGGAACAGGAGCAGTGGGAGCTTGCTGCCCCACTGTAAGCCCAGCTTTTGGCCATGCAGCCCAGGCCACCTCTGGGAGACCTTTTGCTCCAGCTCCAGAGGCTGGGAGACTTTGCCAGTTTGGTTCCTGCAGAATTCAATCTCTCCTCCCAGCCCTCTTCGGGACAAAGAGAGAGTGTGTGGCTGAAATGGGATCACTCAGCTTCATGCCAGAGGAGGCTGGAGCTAGTGAGAAACTGAGCTGCACAGCAGCTACAGCAATGATCCACCAAAGTGATCAGGGCCCTGGAGCAGCTCTGCTATGGGACAGCCTGAGGGAGCTGGAGGTGTTCAGCCTGGAGAAGAGAAGGCTCCAGGGAGGGATTAGAGCTACCTGCTAGGACCTGCAGTGGGCTACAAAAAGAACAGAGACAAAGACCTGCAGGGACAGGATGAGGGCAATGGCTTCAAAGAAGAGCAGAGCAGATTGAGATTGGATGTGAGGAACAAGTTCTGCACCATGAGGCTGCTGGAACACTGCCATGTGTTGCCCACGGAGGTGGTTGGGGCCCATCTCTGGAGATACTCAAGGTGAGGCTGGACAGGGCTGTGGGCAAGCTGCTGGGGGGTTGGGCTGGAGGAGCTTTGGAGGTCCCTTCCCACCCAGAGCACTCTGTGACTCTGTGTCTGCTAGGTACCACTGTACCTTGGGTAGCAGTCTGGATGCCCAGCTGAGGCTGCAGAGACACAGGGCAAAAGCACTGTGCCCTGCGTGGCAGATTGGGGGTGGCTGGGCTGGGCTGCTCTGCCAGCTGAGCCAGCCCCACTGAGCTCTATGGCAGGGCTTTGGAATGCCAGAGGAGTTAAAGTCACTGCAGCAGAGTTGGGCCTTGCTCGATAAGATTGGTTCAGCCATGCCCAGCAAGGTGCCAAGACCCAGTGGCAAAGCCTCCCACAGTGGCTGGCAAGGGTTGGACAAATTGGATCAGGTCTTCCCTGGGTATTGTACTGCCTTGACAAAAGGCTTTGGTGGTCTGGATTTGAGTTTGGACGTCTGGACTAACAAGCTCCAGAGCTGTCCTGCCAGTCCTATGGCCAAAGCCAGCATCTTTTTACCTTTCTCCACCAGAGAGAAGGAAGGGAGCTGGGAGGTGGCCCTGGCAGAGCCAGGGCTGTGCACCTTACAGAGAGAGGCCAGCAAGAGTCCTGAACAGTGAGCCAAGAGCATGAGCAGGGCCAGGGCCGAGTGCTCCGAGGGAGGCCTTTGCCTCCTGCGGCTGAGACATGGGCAGCAAAGCGCAGGGGAGCAAGCTCTGGGCCGTGCCCCAGGGCCACAGCTCCTGCAGGGCATCCCCAGCACTGGCATCCTCCCAGGAAATGCCAGCAAACCTCTGCCTGCAAGGGTGGGGCTTGAGTCCCCTCTGGGGACTCCATACAGAACAGGATAGGCATAGGATGGGATAGGAATGGGGATGAGATAGGAATGGAATGGGAATGGGAGAGGGATGGGGATGAGGGTGTGAAGGAAGTGGGGTAGGATGTGAGTCAAGGGGGTGGCATGTGGGTGGGATGGGGACTGGGGTGGGGTCTATATGGTGCAGGGAAAGGGATGAAAAAAAGATGGAGAGTGGGATAAAGATGGGGAGAAGAGGGAGGGGGGATGGGACAGAGGTGGGCAAGGGAAGGAGTGGGAGAGCAGGGCAAGGAACAAGGCTGAGATAGAGACCCAGAGAGGAAGGGGCTGGGAAGAAGTCAGCTCCTGCTCAGATGCAGCTCACACCAGCTCAGCCACGCTGGGCACAAGCAGCCTTGGAAAGCACTGAGTGCCTGCCTGCTGCTCTCCCAAGGGGCTGTGCTGCTCAGCCAACTGTACCAGCAGGGTTTTATTTTAGATTTATTCTCCTAATGGCTTGGGTGGCCTGAAAAGTGGAGCAGTGAATTGTGACTGTTCCCGTCTGGGTAAGGATGCACACAATGGATGTGCACTGCAGTGTGGCACCAGGGATGGGTCACCCAGATTGTGAGGAGGCAAGAAAACCACAGCACGTCTACAGCTGCTTTCCAGGAGCACTGCAGCCCTCCTGAGCTGCTCTGGGGGCTTCAGACTGCTGTCTGGGGCAGTGCCCCGTGCCAAGGGCACACAGATGTGGGAGAAGTGGTAGCTGACATGAAACACTTTGACAGTTACGGGAGGAAGAAAAAGCAGCACCAATTTTTACACTGACAGCAAAGGAGCTTTGGGAGAGATGTATAGGGTTTGGCAGGGGAGGGCACAGCATAACCCAGGGATGAGGGACAGTGGAGTTGTGCCCTAGTGTGGAGTCCAAGGGGCTGCAAACGATCCGAGCAGGGAGGGCACAGGAGCAGGATTCCCTGGGAGTGTTGCCAGTCCCGCAGACCTCCCCTCAGCTGCCCTCCTCACGGGAGAGAAGCTCTGCAGAGCACAGCAGCTGCATCCCCCACGACTGCAGTGCAGCAGGGAGTCCTGAGGAGCCAAAGGCAACCTTTTGGTTGTCTTCCAGTAGCTCTATTTCATTTCTGGAGGCAACCATGAACAGGGTGCAATGCACTGAGCACAGCTCTGTGGTTGTTGGGCACAGGCAGCATCTTCGTGGCCTTGCATTGCAATAGGGGTTCAGCAGCTCCTGGCCCTGAGGCTGAAGGAACCTCACTAAGGCCACATGGTGCCAGAGAGACTTCTGCCCCTGCAGCTGCTGTCACCTCTTTAGCAAGGTGCCTTGGAGCTGCGAGGAAAGGCCACCGGTGCCCAAGGGGCTTGGCAGGACTTGGGCACAAGGGGTCCCTCCGTGGTCATCAGGCCTGGCTTCACCCAGCAATGGCCACAGAAGCTCGGTGGAACCTGGAGCCCTGGAGGCTCAGACACCTCAGCAGAGGCACAGCTGTGCCATCATGCTGGGGCCAGGGCTCCTCTCCCCTGCCAGGGCAGGCAGCAGGCAGCAGGCAGCATGCAGCAGGCAGTTCTTGCCTGTGGGCTCTCAACAATCCTGGAGTCCATCTCCTTGGGTTTGCATCCTTTTAAATCTTCCAAGGAACACAGAGCTCTCCCCGGGTGGAGCCCAGAGCTCCTGCCCTGGGAAGCAGAGCCCTGTTGTGTTCCTCTGCTGCCTCCATACCCAAGTGACAGGACACCATCCTGCCTGGAAGCCAGCAGCCCAAGAGACGTTTTCCCTGTGCCCTGATGCTCCCAGGCAGCCACCAGGCAACCCACCTGGTCCAGCCTCTGAGGGCAGGCTTCCCAACCCCCAACATCCCCAGGGAATCCTGGCAGGAAGAATGCTGGCATTTCTTCCCTCTAGTTTCCCCTGTCCCTTCTCCTGAAGCAGCAGCTTTGGTGGCCACCAAACAACTGGTGGCAATCCAGGCAGTCAGTCTGTGAGTTGTGCTTGGTGCTAGGGACACAGGAGATGAGATGCCTGCCAGCTACTGACCCTTTTCAGTCCAAGACTTCATTAATCCTTTCTGTGCCAGGACCCCACAGGTGCCAGAGCTGAGCCCTAGCTGGAGCACAGCTGCAACCGCAGCACAAGGACCACAGGAGGAAACAAGATGCTAGTTCCTGTCCTCTGGAAACACTGTTCTGGGGGTGGCACCCAGCAGCAGCTTTAACCCTGGTGGGGCAAAGCCCTAGGTTAGTGGGGCTAAGCCCATTGCTTTGTGCCATCTCTTAGGAAGGGCACAGCTCCAGAGAGGTCAGGACTTGTGGGGGCTGCTCCTGCAGCTTCTGCTGGCGGTGAGCATGAGGTGAGAACCTCCCTGAGCAAGGATGTTTGACCTCGTAAACAGCTTAGTGAAGGAAGCTCCTGAGCTCTGCTGCTTGCCAGGAACTGCAGAGCTGAAGATCAGTTCTTGCCACACCTGAGAGCCACTCTGCAGGTTCACACCCTGCAGGACTTGTGTCCTCATCTCCAGGGAGATGCCTGGCTCGGAGCTGCAGAAGCACGGTGCCAGCTGTGCAGCAAGATGCCCGTGCAGCATGGCATGGCCACCAGCAGCTGCTAGTCAGGCTCAACTCAGGCTGACTAATTGCACCTTGGCCTTGCCCTGGGATGCCAGGAATGTGCTCCACAAGAGTGCTTCATAGCTTTGGCTGCAGGGCAACACCAAATTGCTGCTTTTAGAAGCAGGTCCCAGGCCGTAAGGAGGTCAGCGGTGACCACTTCTGAAGTGGTCAGCTGGGCAGTGGCAGGCATGGCTGAGGGGTGGCATGGAGTGAGCAGCAGCAAAGATGCTTGGGCTCTTCAGATTAGTGGGCACAGGGAAGATTCAGTCCTGGTCACCAGGGCATGAGATGTCTGAACACAGCTCCATGAGGAGAAAATGTGCAGAGTCCACATTCTAGAGAGGTTTAAACTGAAAGTCCCTTGGCTGGCTGCTGGGACTGATGGAGGCAGTGCTGGAGTCTTAGCTGCCTCATCCTGAAGGTCAAGACAGGCCGAGACAGTGACCATAGACTTCAGGATTCTGAGGGGAGGAAGGAGAGAGAAATGAAAGCTCAGAAGCCTGGGATTCAGGAGAGAGAGCTTTGGCCTCTTCACACATTGAAAGATTCCCAGGTGGGAATGGACCTGGAGGGAAGATGGGCACATGACATTAGGATTCAAGGATCCCCTCCTCCAAGCCCCACAGTGGTCCAACTTGATGAGCAGGAAATCAGACAAAAATGCCAGGAGGCTGGCAGGGATGAACAAGGAGCTCCTGGCCAAATTCATCCATCAAAATGAAAGAGTGGATGGAGGCAAGGACAGGTAACCTGGGAGGAAGAGATCATAGAATGCATTGGTTTGGAAGGAACCTCTAGAGGTCATCTTGTCCAATCCTGCTGCAGCAGCAGGGACATCCCCAGGACCAGGTTGCTCAGGGCCCCATCAAGCCTGACCTTGAATGCCTGCAGGAATGAGTCCTCTACCACCTCCTTGGGCAGCCTGTCCCAGTGTCTCACCACCCTTGTGGTAAAGAATTGCTTCATAATGCCCAACCTAAATCCACCGTGCTCCAGTTTCCACTCCCCCTCACCCTGCCACTCCAGGACCTTGTCATAAGTGCCCCCCCACAGCTCTCCTGTAGCCCCTTCAGGTCATGGAAGGTTGCTAAAGGTTTCCCTACAGGCTTCTCTCCTGCGCAGCCCCAACTCTCTCAGCCTGTCCCCACAGCAGAGGTTCTCCAGCCCTCTGAGCATCTTGGTGGTCTCCTCTGGGCCCTCTCCAGCTGATTTAATTGCCAGAGGGCTTCAGCTTTCCCTGTGGCATCCCTACACACCCTGGCATGTGTTAGAGCCCTAACCCATGGCTCTCTTCCTAGGAGGTCTCTGAAAAGGTCAAAGTTTGCTCTCCTGAGGCTCAGGGCTGCATCCTGCTGACTACTCTGCCATTTCCTTGCACAGTCCTAAGCTCCACCATCTCCTGGTCACTGCAGCCAAGGCTGCTTCCAGCCTCCACATCTCTTCTTTGTTCATCAGCACAAGGTCCAGCAGCTCACCTCTCCACCCCCTGTGTCAAAAAGTTATCACCGGTGCACTGCAGGCACCTCCTGGACTGCTTGTGCCTGGCTGCATTGCCTTGGGCAAATGCCAGGGAGGCTGAAGTCCCCCACGAGAATCCTGTAGGTCCTCAGAAAGTGAAATGCTGCTGGGAGTTGGTGCAAGAGTGGTCTGAGGAGAGGGACATGGTCACTGACACAGCCTTACCACCTGGAGGAGTGTGAGCCGGGGTGGCAGTGAGGGGCACAGGGTGGCCTTGGGACATTTGCTTCCCTGTGAGCAAGAGGCACTCCCAGCAGGGGAGGATGTGAAAAATACCCAGGATGCAAAAAGTACACCTGTGAGCATGGGCTCTGCAGAAGGAACCCTCAGGTGTTACCCAGGTGACCTGGGCAGCTCTGCAAGCTGGGTCACGAAGTACAGTGCCAGTGGGAGCCACCAGCCCTCACCGTGGCCCTCTTGTCTTCATGTGTCCCCAGCTCTGGGGGTCTGCCCTTTGGCTGGCACCTGAGCAGAGGGGCACAGGCCAGGTCAATCCAGCCCTACTGGGATAGAGCACAGGCTGGAGGCTCTCACCTGCAGGAGGGAGGATGCTGAGCCTCCTGCCATGGGAAGTCAGAGCCTTGGCACTGTGAGCTGCCCTGGCCCCTGCCTGCACAGGAGCCTGCAGGTGAGCCCTGAGTGTGGCTGTGGTGCCACATGATGGCATGGCCTGGAGAAGACAGCCACAGCAGTGCCTAAACCACACAGCAGAGTCGGAGAGAGCTTTGGAATCACAGAATCATAGACTGGTAGGGGCTGGAAGGGACTTCTGGAGATCATCTAATCCAACCCTGATTCCAGACCAGGGTCACCCAGGGCAGGTCACAAAGGACCATGTCCAGATGGGTCTTGAAAGGCTCCTGAGAAGGAGACTCCACAACTCCTGTAGGCAGCCTGCTGCAGGACCCTCACACCAGGAAGTTTTTCCTCATGTTGAGATGGAACTTCCTGGGTTCCAATTTGTGTCCATATCCTTCATCCTGTCACAGGACACCTCAGAGAAAAGCCTGGCTCCTTCTCAACACTCACCCTTCAGACACTTGTAAGCATCAATGAGATCCTCTCTCAGCCTCCTCCAGACTGACCAGCCCCAGGACTCTCAGCCTCTCCTCAGCACAGGGATGTTCCAGTTCCTTCATCATCCTCACAGCCTCCATTGGACTCTCGTCAGCAGTTCTCTGTCCTTCTTGAACTGGGGAGCCCAGGACTGGACACAATTGTCCAGATGAGGTCCCACCAGGGCAGAGTAGAGGGGAGAATCTCTCTTGATCTTTGGCCACACTCTTCTCAGTGCCCCCCCCTAGGGTCTTCTTGGGTGCCAGGGCACACTGCTGCCCACGGATAATTCGGGGTGACACTCTGCTGAGGGGTGAGGGCTGAGGTGGTGGCACCATCTGTGATCTTCAGGTACTGGTGGAAAGCCTTCCTGGCAGGCAGGGGTCGTTGGGAAGCAGAAGGGAAGGTCTCTGCCCGCTGTGGGTGCTGCCAGGTGGGCACAGGGCTGCAGGGCTCAGCTTTCACCTGGAGCTTGCGGTGCTCAGGCACAGCTGCTTCCGCCTCTGCACACCTGGGCTGGCTCAGTGTGCCCAGCTGGCACAGGAGCTCAGGGCTGCCCAGGAGCCCCTGAACTCCCCAGGCCTTTGTGCTTTGCCTGGGTCAGAGCCCTGCAAAACTCTGCCGTGGGGCTCATGTGCCAGGGAGCTGCTGAGCGACAGCAGAACACACAGCTGCGGACAGAGGGCAGCAGAACCTCTGCCATGGGGACAGGCTGGGGGAGTTCAGCCTGGAGAGGAGAAGGCTCTGGGGAGACCTAACAGCAGCCTTGCAGTACCTGAAGGGGCTACAGGAAGGCTGCAGGGGGACTGTGCCCAAAGGCCTGCAGGGACAGGACCAGGGGCAATGGTTTGAAATGAGAGCAGAGCAGATTGAGATTGGCTGTGAGGAACGAGTTCTGCACCAGGAGGCTGCTGCAACACTGCAACAGGTTGCCCAGGGAGGGGGTTGAGGCTTCAGGCCTGGAAATATTGCAGGTGAGGCTGGGCAGGGCTGTGGGCAACCTGCTCTAGGGGAGGATGTCCCTGCTGAGTGCAGGGGGTTGGGCTGGAGGAGCTGTGGAGGTCCCTTCCAGCCCAGCCCATGCTGTGATTCTTTTCCCTTCCAAACTCACCCTGGGCACCCAGTGGCCAAGGCTGGCAGTGCTGGGTTTGCTCCTGGCTTCTGCAGGGTTAGCTCCTGAAGTGAGCAGAAAATGCAGCTCTTTGCTGAATTTCAAGGCTGTTTCAGCCAAATGTTGCTGTGTGGACACAGGACATAGTTCTGAGCAGGAAAACAGCTTCCTACACTGAAAGGAAAGCATTTTGTAGCCAAGCTTCTGGATCAGATGCCAGCATGTGGCAGGAGGGCTGCACTCTGTGCCATGGGGAAATGATCTTTCTCCAGCATGGTGGAGGGAAGGTCCCCTTAGACATGCGCCAGGTCTGCAGACCTCTAAGGAGGCCAAGGAAAACTATGCAACAAGTGCCAGGACAGGAGGAAACAGCCTCAAGTTGTGCCAGGGGAGGGTCAAGTTGGATATCAGGAACAATTCCTACCCAGCAAGGACCCTCATGCCCTGGCACAGGCTGCCCAGGGAGGTGGTGGAGTCCCCACCCTGGAGGTGTCTCAGAGCTGCCTGGATGTGGTGCTGAGGGAGCTGGCTCAGTGGCAGTGGCTGAGGTGCTGAGCTCTGGGGCAGTGCTGGGCTGGATGGGCTCAGAGGTCTCTCCCAAGCTCAGCACTTGTATGGTTCTGTGACCGTAAAAAGAAGTCTGGCTGAGGTGTGGCTCAGAGGTGTGTGGAGGCGGCAGGGCAGCAGCCCATACACCAGGGCCTGCCACACTTAGCTGACCCCCATGGGTCCCCTCCCAGCAGGGCAGCTCCTGGGTCACCCCAAAGGTGAGCAGCAGATGCAGGGATGGCAGCAGGCCTGCATTTCTCTGCTGGAAAGAGTTACTGCTGATGTTCTGTTTGAGGTCCAAGCCCCCAGGCTGCACAGGCACGGGAAGCCATGGGCTGTCCCCTCCCAAACAGCCTTACCCTGACCAAAAGTGTAGCTGGCTCTGCTCTGCCCATGGAGCAGGGCTGTTGAGAGCTCCATGTGTGAGTGATCCAGGGGGGCTCTGCTGTGACACTGCTCTGCAGATGGTTTGCACCCTTCTGAACCACTGATTCCCATTACATGTTAAGGACCTGTCTGGGCAAAATGACCCCAGGGAGCACAACTGAAAGGAAAGAAACTCAACAGGGCTGGGGAGGAGCAGCTGAGGGAGCTGGGGGGGTTGGTGTGGAGCAGAGGAGGCTGAGGGCAGAGCTCATTGCTCTCTGCAGCTCCCTGTGACCAGGCCGCAGCCAGGTGGGGGTTGGGCTCTGCTGCCTGGTCTCAGGTGATGGAAGGAGAGGCAATGGCCTGAAATTGTGCTGGGGAGGGTTAGGTTGGAGAGGAGGAAAAATTTCTTTGCTGCAAGAGTGGTCAGGGGTTGGCACAGGCTGCCCAGGGAGGTGTTGGAGTTGCCATCCCTGGAGGTGGTTAAGAAATGTGTGGCCATGGCACTTGGGGGACAGGGTTTGGTGGCCATGGTGGGGTTGGGTTGATGATTGGACTGGATGGGCTCAGAGGACTTCTCCAGCCAAAACTCTCCTGTGATTCTCTGATGAAGCTAAAAGCTACTTCTGCTCTGACTGGACCAGTGGCCCCAACCCAGCTCTGCACCACAGAGGGGCCCAGGATAAGTATGGCTGTCACTGCACTGCCTTCCCCATCCTCCTCTTCCTCAGGCACCACTCTCCTAAGAGCCTGAGCACTGCCCTGGTGACCCAGCAGGGATGGTTCTGCTGCTTTCTGCTGGGTGCAGTCTGGCTCCATGGGCAGTGTCTGCCCATCACCGAGGCTTGGACTGCATCTTTCCAACAGCCTGCAAGGGGCAGCCTGGATCAAAGGTGAGCCCAGAGGGCCAGGCCACCCCTTCTGCTCATGAGGAGCTATGGTGCAGGCTGAAATCTCCTGTCTGACAGGTCTGTTTGCTCGACAATCTGCTTGGAGTGCTGCTGGCAGGATCGGGCTGCTGCCAGCCTCAGGCTCAGAGGTGAGCTAAAGTGCTCAACCAAGGCCCCTTGGGCTGTCACAGCCCAGAGCCCATGAGCTGCCTCACTGGGCACATTTGTGATGTGAGGTGAGAAAAAGAACTAGAAACGTATCCTCCACCTGGCCTCGAGGCCTGCCTCTGGAAGACTGAGTCCTCCCTTTCAGCAGGAGCTGGGCAGCTAGGAGATCTACATACAGGGCACTGCTGCTCCAGTCTGAGGGCATTTCCTCTGCCCCAGAGGAGCTTGGATAGCAGATGGAGGCTCTCCTGAGGAGCTCAGAGGTGTTGGCTATTCACCCCCCACACCTGGCACCCCACTACCCATTGTGGGCAAATATTGCTCCTGCGGAATGTGTGCGCGAAGGGCAGCAGAGCTCAGGAGCCTCTGCCCAGCGTCCTCCCACTTCAGTGGCACTGGGAACAGAGTAGTCTGAAGCCAAGTCATATGCATGAGCTGAGGTTTCTGGCTTGCCTGTTCCTCCTGGCATCTCCTGCTTTGGCCAAGAGAAGTGCCACATTTGTGCCAACACATTGGCAATAAGGTTTGACGGCCTTAAGCCTGAGGGTGTCCTGGGCTGGGCAGTGGTAGGTGACAGATGTTCCCACCAGCAGTCCCCCACCTATCAACCAGGTGCCCACAGCTGCTTCAGGGGGATGCACTGGGTAATCCCTCTCCTTTCCCCAAAAGTTGTGGCTGAGCCACTCCTCTGGCCAGGGGCTGCAAGGGCCATGCCAGGGATCCTAGCACTGCCTGCACTTGAGCAAGGTCATTGTGGCACGAGGTGGCACACAGGCAGGCCCTGGGCTGTAACACCAACATGCTCCCAGCAGGCTCCTCCGCTCATTGAGAGACTTCCTGCTGCTGCCGCTGCCGCCTGTAGCCCACCTTTCCCGGGTGCCCTCGGCTGTTGCCCCGCTGATGGTGCTTCAAAAGCTTCTTCAGATTCACGACTGGTAGAGCCGTGGATTTTTACACTCAAGAGGTCATTTCTAGGGGTGCTTCATCCCAGCTCTGTCTCCAGAAGGGCTGTGGAGCCCTTGGCGTGCAGTGCCAGGGCCGCTCTCGGCTCCGGGTCCTGCCCTCCGGCCCCGCACCGCTCTCAGCGCTCGGGCATGTGCTCCGTGCTGCCCTCTGCAGGTCACTCTCTGCACTGCTTCGTGCGCCGTCGCGCCGCGGCCAGCAGCTCCTCTGCAGCAGACATGGCGATGCTGAAGTCCCCGCTGAGTGACCTGTGCCGCGCTTTGAACGGCACTCAAGGACGAGCTGACAGCTTTCTTGAGAGTGACAGAGACCCAGGAACCGATTTTTGGCTGCCAGTAGGTGCATGAGGGGTAGCAAAATACAGGAACCATTTTCCAGGCTGGTGAGAAGTTACCAGCTGCCGGTCACTGATGCTTTGCTGTTAGCCACCAATGCCCTTACAGAGCAGCAGAAGCTTGCTGGGAACTCATCGAGCTGAAGGCTACAAACGAAAGAATGGAAACCCACCACAGATGCAGCAGTTAAGCATCCAGAGAGCCAGGAGGAGAAGCAGGGTCAGAGGACACCACAGCTGGGCACAAGGATGTCCCTGCTGATCTCCATGATGGGACTCACAGCTCATCCTGCAAGTGATGTTATTTCTAGTGTTTTGCTAAATGTTTGTCTGCAGCTCCTTTGAGTGACAGCTCCACCAGAGGCTTCACCTGTGGGCTGTGATGGGGAGAGCCCTGCACTGGAGGGTACCTGGGTGCTGACTCCCCCAGGTGCTCAGGCCAGGAGGTTCCTAGGTGCTGGCTCTGGCACCATGCAGCCCTAGGCTCAGCATCACCATGACTCAGCACAAACACAGGATCTCCCAATAAGCAGTAGAGGCTCACCTGTCCCCAGTACCCCTTGCTTCATGTCTGTTAGACTCTCAAACTCCCTTCTTGTGGCCACTGGGCAAAGCAACCTGTGAATCACCAAGTTTTTGGAGACATCAACATCTGCTCTGAGCCACAGCAAACACTTCAAGGGTAGAGGGACACCACCAACCCAAGGGACAGTGGCTGCTATTACTGCTAGAGGTGATTTTCTGGCGCTCTGGTGTGCTTTGGGATAGGTTCACTCACTGGCAAAGCCAGGGGCAGCAGGAACATCACCAGCTGCTGGATCTGACATCCTTCAGAAAAGCCTCACAGATGCCCTAATACCAGGGACCACTCACTCTCAGGGTAAAGCAGCTCCTCCTGTGCTTACAAGGAGCCAGTGACTCCTCTGGTTCTCCTTGGCAGCCATTCTCCATCTTGCTCCTCTGCCAGTGCAGCACTGGGAAGTGCTGCAAGCTGCTCCTCTGTGGCTGCTCCTGGAAAAGACACTGCAGGCAGGTTCATTGTTGTGACCAAGGCGAATGGCCTCAAATGGAAGCACCTTGTGGGATGCAAACTGCAGTGAGTCTGACACTTGCAGGGGAGGGACCTGGTACTTTGGGGATCTACTGTATAGCTCAGGTCTTCTGGTCAATCCCCAAAGCATTTCCTGTGGGCAGCTGGGGTGTGCCAGGGAGAAGGACCTGGGAGCTCTGGCTGACCACGACCCAACAATGTGCCCTCAGAGCCAAGAATGCCAATGGCATTCTTGCATGCATCAAGAAGAGTGTGGTGAGCAGGTTGAGGGAGGTTCTCCTCCCCTTCTACTGTTACCACTGCTGAGACTCAATCAGGAGTACTGAGTCCAGTTCTGGGCTCCCCAGTTAAGGGACAAGGAACAACTAGAGAGGGTCCACTGGAGAGACACTAAGATGCTGAGGGGACTGAGGCTTCTGCCTGCTGAGGAAAGGCTGGGGCACCTGGGGCTGTTTAGCTGGGAGCAGTCTGAGGGGGAAACTCATCAATGCTTATAAATATAAAGCAGAGGCAGGAGGATGAGGCCAGTGGTGTCCAGTGACAGGACATGGGCAGTGAACACAAACATAGGAGTTTCCATTTGAACAGGAGGAAAATACTCTTCACTTTGAGGTTGCAGAGCCCTGGAGCAGGCTGCCCAGAGAAGTTGTGGAGTCTCCTCTGGAGACATTCCAAACCCAGCTGGATGTGTTCCTGTGTGCTTTACTTTAGGTGGTCCTTCTCCAGCAGGACTCAGTGACATTTGAAAAGCTCTGGCCCTGGGACCCCAGGAGCTACCAACCTGCCAGCCTCACCTCTGTGCCTGGGCAGATCCTCCTAGAAGCTCTGCTAAGGCACACGGAGGGCAGGGAGGTGACTGGGGCCAGCCAGCATGGCTGCACCAAGGGCACCTCCTGCCTGACCCACCTAGAGGCTTTCTACAAGGGGCTGACCACAGCAGTGGACAAGGGAAGGGCAGCAGATGTCATCTGGTCTGGGCAAGGCCTTTGGCACAGCCCTCACAACAGCCTTCTCTCTGAGCTGCAGGGATGTGGGTGCCATGGGTGGCCTGTTTGGTGGGTAAGGAACTGTCTGGATGGTTGCATACAAAGGGCAATGGCAGCAGCTCCACGTCCAGATGGAGACAGGTGACAAGTGGTGACCCCCAGGGCTCTGTCTTGGGACCAGTGCTGTTCAATGTCTTCATCAGTGACACAGAGAGGGAGATGGAGGCACCCTCAGCCAGCCAGCAGATGACACCAAGCTGAGTGGTGTGGTTGATGTGCCAGAAGGAAACCATCCAGAGGGACCTGGACAAGCTGGGTAAGTGGGCTCAGGTGAACCTTATGAGGTTCAACAAGGCCAAGTACAGGATCCTGCACCTGGCTCAGGCCAACCCTTGTTGAGGAGTGATGCTGGGGGGTGATGAGATTGAGAGCAGCCCTACAGAGAAGGACATGGGGGTGCTGGTGGGGGAGAAGCTGGGCAGGAGCCAGTGCTGGGCACTGGCAGCACAGAAGGCCAAGGGCAGCCTGGGCTGCATCCAGAGCAGCATGGGCAGAGATGGAGAGAGGGGATCCTGCCCCTCTGCTCTGCTCTGGGGAGAGCTCACCTGCAGGGCTAGGTCCAGCTCTGGGGCTCCCAACACAAGAGAGACCTGGAGCTGCTGGAGAGGGCCCAGAGGAGACCACCAAGATGCTCAGAGGGCTGGAGAACCTCTGCTGTGGGGACAGGCTGAGAGAGTTGGGGCTGCGCAGGAGAGAAGCCTGTAGGGAAACCTTTAGCAACCTTCCATGACCTGAAGGGGCTACAGGAGAGCTGTGGGGGGGCACTTATGACAAGGTCCTGGAGTGGCAGGGTGAGGGGGAGTGGAAACTGGAGCACGGTGGATTTAGGTTGGGCATTATGAAGCAATTCTTTACCACAAGGGTGGTGAGACACTGGGACAGGCTGCCCAAGGAGGTGGTAGAGGACTCATTCCTGCAGGCATTCAAGGTCAGGCTTGATGGACACTTCTGGGAGGCTCAGGGCACATGAGTGTCCATTGCACAGGCAGCAGGACCAGGCCTGGCTTTGCCACTCAAAACCAGTCCCTTTCTTTGCCCTCCATGTTTCCTGCTCTCCCAGGGCATCCTTGTTGGGGGTCAAGCTCTTCTGGGCATCTACTGGCATCAGGGGCTCTGTGCAAATGCTAGCAGGCTTCTGCTGTACTGCTACATGAAGAGAGCTTCATGTCAGCAGCTGCCTGACAGTTACCCAGTAGCAGTCAGCTGCCTCCAAGCACCCTGCTTGATCTGGAGATCAGCTGAAGATATTTGTGCAGCAGCTTGCCTGGGCAGTGCAGAACTCACCAGAGGTCACACTGTCCTCCTCTCTGCCCCACAGCAGCAACCACCACCTCCTGGCCATTGTTTTTGATTTCTATGCCAGTTTAATGCTGGGTGAGGTGTAAATCAGATCCTGCAGGAGTGAGGCCTCTCCCAGCCCTCCCATGGGTGGTTACAGCACACAATCAGGTTGGGTCCTCATCTGGACAGAGCAGCAGTGGGGAACGTGGTTCAGCCAACTCAGCTGCCTTTCAAGGCACCTTTCCATGCAAGCAGTGGTGGTGGTGACACAGAAGTACCTGCTCTGCTGTTTTATGGTACAAAATGCCACTGTGGCACTTCTTTTTTTCTTGAATCATCTCCTTCAGGCAGTTTCCAGAAGAGAGGGCAGGTTCTCTGCAATGCCAAGCAAGCCAGAGCAGAGGGAACTGCTTTGGTTGGAAGCCTTCACATGAGAGAAAACTGCTTCAAGATGCTCTGGATCTGAGTTACTGGAGTGCTGCCCCATCAGTTACAAGTGAGAGCAATCACTAACCGCATGAGTCTGCGAGCACCATTTCTGTCCCAGGTTTCAGTCGGGCTTTTGCTGGAAGCATTCAAATGAGGAGAGGAGCCAACAGAGCCAGGAGTAGGGCTGCAGGCAGGTCCCTGGAGCAGATGGGGCCTTCCACCTTGTCAGGGCTGCGGCACTCAGCAGCGGGTTGAAGCACTTCCCGAGCCATTTGCAAACAGCCCTGCTATAAAGAGAGTGTGGTGGGTGGAGGTGGACACCAAGCTAATGAGGAAATATTTTCTTCCAAACCCAGGACTCTGCTTGGTGCGGGGCAGCTGTTCCCAACTTCTCCTGAGGCACCAATCATCAGCCAGGGCCAGGAGGTACCAGCTTGGAGAAACATCTGTGCCCAGGGACGTTCTGACACTACTCAGACACACGCAGCCACTTTGTCAGGGTGCTCAATTTCTCCTAAACCAGACAGCAAACTCCTAGGAATGTACCACCCTGACCCTGTGCCAGCTCCCACAAGAGGCAGACACCGGTCAGCAACGGGAGCAGTGTGGTGTGTGCTGAGCAGCTGGGGCTGATAGGCTCAGGGCAGGGAACTGGGACCGCACTGCAGAGCCAGAGGACAGAAATCTTGGAGTGTCCCACACCAGGTGGGGCAAGAGGAGTGGTTATGGGGAGCAGGTCTGGGGAGATGCCGACTGCATGTGTGGAGTCATGTCTGGCCCCACCGTTCCCCAGCGAGTCATGTTTCCTGCAGTGGTGTGAACAGGAACCCAGTTCCCAGACTGCTGTGAAATCTGCATCCCAGAAAGTTCCAGCAGTGCACACTGAGTGTTGGCTTCCTAACCAGGATCCAGCGCTGGCCCCTAAACTGAATGGGAAGTGTCTGAGCAGGCTGCAGGTGGCAACTGGGGGACAGGTTCATTAATGACAGTGCCCGGGTCGGAGAGGCCACGGAGCACCGGGCGAGTGCAGTGCTTGGAAGGTGAAGCGCCAGATGGGTGCAGTGCTTACAGGGGGAAGTGCCGGACAGGTGCAGTGTTTGGAAGGTGAAGCACTGGGCAGGTGCAGTGCTTGAAGAAGGAAGCGCCGGGTGAGTGCAGTGCTTGGAAGGTGAAGCGCCAGATGGGTGCAGTGCTTACAGGGGGAAGTGCCGGACAGGTGCAGTGTTTGGAAGGTGAAGCACTGGGCAGGTGCAGTGCTTGAAGAAGGAAGCGCCGGGTGAGTGCAGTGCTTGGAAGGTGAAGCACTGGGAGGGTGCAGTGATTGCAGGGGGAAGTGCTGGGCAGACACAGTGCTTGCAGGGGGAAGCTCCGGGCAGGTGCAGTGCTTGCAGGGGGAAGCGCCAGGCGGGTGCAGTGCTTGCAGGGGGAAGTGCCGGACAGGTGCAGTGTTTGGAAGGTGAAGCACTGGGCAGGTGCAGTGCTTGAAGAAGGAAGCGCCGGGTGAGTGCAGTGCTTGGAAGGTGAAGCACTGGGAGGGTGCAGTGATTGCAGGGGGAAGTGCTGGGCAGACACAGTGCTTGCAGGGGGAAGCTCCGGGCAGGTGCAGTGCTTGCAGGGGGAAGCGCCAGGCGGGTGCAGTGCTTGCAGGGGGAAGTGCTGTGTTCATCCTTTGCACGTGCAGCCACTGCCTGCTGCTACTTCCTGCTCCTGGGATGTGCATTTCTCCATCCAGCCTCTCATCAGCTGCACCCCTGCCTCTTTCCATTGCAGCCGGGAACCTTACCAGCCTGGGCACCTTGCCAGTCTGGGCACCGCCTACTCTGCCCCCAGCCCCAGGGCACCAGAGGGTTTAAGACCTGCTGCCCCACGCCAGAGTGCAGCCCCAGTTCTTCGGTGATTGGAGGGAGGGGCAGCCCCTACTCACTTCGCTTCCAGCCTCAGTGATGCCCATCTGCTTCCGCTCTCTGTGACTGCCTGGAGCAGGGTCAAGGCCTGGGGGTGCTTTTCCCACAGCCCTGTAGCAGCAGAGAGCAGGACCAAGCCATGCTGCAATGTCTGACAACTTGTTACCTTGAAGGATGCTGTTCTACATCTATTCTAAAGCTTCCCACTAATATACATCTACACACACATATAGACATGTATGTCTGTATAGATATATATGTTACAGAGAGGTAGCAGGCGTCAGGGATTGCTGCAGCAGGCAGCCTCATTTGCCACAGGGCTTCCAGTCTAGAGCATCCTGCTCCCCCTGAGCAAGGAGTCGTTTGGGATCTGGAGGGGGCTGGAGAACGTTGGCTCGCAGCCCTGTCAGACCTTGCAGGGAGAGGCAATGCTTTGCTTCTTCCTCAGAACCCAACTGACAAGACGAGGATGCACTGAAGAGAACCCAAACCTGCTTTGGGAGACTTTAAAAAACAGCACAAAGTGAGCCCAAACGAATTTTCGGCATTAAAAATCAGCACCGATGAGAGACGTCTTAGATCAAATAATTTATTTAGGAATTCCATGTAAACACTTCAGATTTACTAGCAAATACAATGCTTGCTGTTCTTTTAAATAGATCATTCAAAAAATAAGAATCTATTCTTAATGGCAGGTCGACTAGAGATCTCCATACTACTGTACAATAAGGGATTTGTCTCTAATGGATGTAGCATCTTGGTTGTTCTTGTTCTGCTTTACACAAAGCCCAAAGGACGCACGTTTGAACCGCTCCCTGACGATGCCAGCGTGGACAGGGCTGTTTTGGGGAAGGAACGCAGGCAAATCCTCCCATCCTGGCACTGGTGTAAGCTGATGTGAGAGTGGAGTGGCAGAACTTGGGTGGACACTGTTCACGAACACATGCCTGGTTTATTTTGGTCAGAGAACAGAGAGTGAACAGTGGAGAACTTCTCTTTTGGATGTATAAGAGCAACGAACTCCATCGTTGGCATTTACTTATCACCACAGCAGTACACATACACGTATCCAAAGTCTTGGCAAAGCATCCTATGAGCTGCAGAAATCAGTGGTTCTGAGGCTTGGTACACCAGTGCACTAAAACCAAAAGAACGATACCTTCTTACATAGTCAAAGGAAAAATAAATATCTTTATTTTTCTGCCTACTTTATTTCAGTTTTTCAAATCAACTTTAAATCAGTCTGTACAAAGTATACTGTTACAGTATATATTTGGAAGTGAACTGAAAAAGCCTAAGTGTAACACTACAATAAAGCAGTATAGATTGGCACATCTCTAATCAAGATTAACTTCTTTTTTTTTTTTTTAATTTTTTTTTTTTTTTTTTTTTTTTTTTTACACTCAGGAAAGAATCACCCTCTGCTGTGAAAACTTGGGAGAGCTTTTTGTTTGTTTGTTTGTTTGTTTTTCTTTTTGGTGTTTTTTAGGCAAGTTGCAAACATGATCACAGCCCAATTCTCCCCTGCATTAAAAAAAAAAAAAAAAAAAAAAAAAAAAGAAAAGAACTTCTAGTGGCGTTTCAGAGAAGGTGAACATCTTTATGCTGTTAAAGGGACACCATCAGGCTAAAAGAGAGAGAGAGAGAATTAAAACAAAAACAAAACAAAACAAAACAAACAAAAAAACAAAAAACAAAACAAAAAACCCCCAAAACCCAGAAACAAAACAAAAAAAAACTAATAAATAAATTAAAAAAAAAAAAAAAAGGCAAAAACTTTGGTCAAAAATCGGCAAGTTTTAGCCCCTGTGCACTTCCAGGCATCCCACCCAGCTCTGGCTGCCGTCGGTGCCGTGCAGGGCAGGACCGCGGCGGCAGCACCGGGCCCGGAGACTCCCGGCAGTGGCCGCAGGGGTGCAGGCTGCTGTGGGAATGCTGCCAGCCAAGCACCCACACCAAGGAAAGGACTTTCCCCCTTGCAAGTCAACGGGAATTAACACACATGCACCGAGGGGGAGTCGTCTGGGGTTCCCCCCTAAAGCAGACTCTAAAGTCGATCTGACAGTGTCCCTTTGCTCAAAATAAAGACTTCCATTCTGCACAGGCTGGGGACTGCAGCAGTCTCCTTCCCAGGCTGAAAGCACATTCCACAGCTCAAGTGTTCCAATCCAACTGCAGTTGTTAGATTCGTGAGCTCTTGAAAAGTCCTAACATTTCCTTAAATAATTGCAAACTGGGAGTCAAGGGGTGAATAGCACAGATTAAGAGTGAGACTTTCCTCTCTTAATCTCTCCAGTGCTGCACTCATGACTGTTTGCATGCTGAAAGTTAATCTTACATTAGAACGTAATGCAGTACTGGCTGCAACAGAAAAGCCTCTAAATAAATCAACTACCATAGATTAAACTCTGTTAAATATCTTCAAGTTCATAAAATATTGACAGTGTTATAAAAGTGCAGTATTTACAATAAGAAAAAACTCTAGACTAAGAGATACCTTTAACAGGTCTCTGCTCCAGTTTGGGCTTGCAAGGGGATTACGAACATAGGAACAGTTCATTAGAAAGGTGCATTGCAACGTGGTTTGTCCATCAGAGCTAGAGAGGGGAACCTATCACTGCCTCTGCAAGGCAAGGTGACTTCTGGTGCTGGGGTGCAGCTTTGGAGTGCCAACCTGGCAACAGGAATCCTCTGCAAGATGTCTGAAGGTAAGGTAGGACCAGGCTCAAGTGCTCAGTTAAAGTTGTATTACAGAACTGCCAGCAATCGGAACCACCCAGGCTGCAAAGGGGGAGGAGAGGGAGTTTTCAGCTCCAAGTGCACAGCTGGAAGGGCTCCCCTCATTCTGGCCTCCAGCTAAGGCTGCAGCAGCTTTCCAGCTGCACTCAACACCCTCAGCTTTTGGGGTCCTTAGGAGGAAATTAGCTGCTGGTACTCCTTGAGGGACACAGTTAGGCTGCAGCTATGCCCCAACTGCTCTTTCTAAGCATGTCCAACCACAGCTTTGGCTCACTTCTTGGGGAGGTGACATTTTTGGGGTTGGGGCTGGGCTATTCATGCGGAGGGGTGGGGGTGGGGGTGTTTGCACATTTTCTTTGCTTGAGAGAAAGAAGCTGTCTGTGCAGTCAACTCATTTTCTATTCCCTACCACCTTCTCTGTTCTGTGATATTGTTATCACCTGTGGTGGCTGGCCCTAAACATTTGTGGGGACAGACAAAATAGAGGTTTCACAGCCCCCAGGTTGATTTCTCCTGGTAGAATGCAAACCTCTGAGACACGACCTACTGCGGTGCCTGTCAGAGCTGCCAACAGCACTGGGACTCCTGCACCTTTGAAGGATCAGATCTTTCACCTGCCCTTTCTCCCAGCCCTGGAGAAAGAGCTTGCAGGGAGATTAGGAAGGGCACCATCCAAGCTGTCTTCCTGCTGCACCTGACGCCTGCTTTCTAGCAGTCAATCAGAAAAGGGAGGGCGAGGGGGAAACTTTGTCAATTCCTTTCCTGCCCTTCCCTCCCTCAGTCCTGCTCACTGTAAAATCAACATGGCTTGGTGTTTTTTTAGTCTTTCCCAGCCCCAAGCCTGAAGATGCTTGTGAGAGACCTTCTGGCAGGCTTTGCAGAGCTGCAGCCATTTCTGCACTTGCAGGGGTCTCTGTCAGCTGCCACAGGGGCCGCTGAGAGCGCCTCTGTCCCTACCAGCAGGCTCTGGGATGGCAAAAGGATTTGTAAACTAGGGGTCTACGTTACCAACGGAGGGCTCTAGGTCCTGCAGGCTCCAGTTCCCAGTGGTGCAGAGCAGGAGAACTAGAAAGAGAACTTGGAACCTTTCCATCACCTGCTGGGGGTGCTGGGGGAGAGCGGGGAAGGAGAAGACAAAATGACAACTGACCTTATAAACAAAGGTATGTTTAGGGCTTCTGGTTTCAGGAATAAACCGATATTTACTGGTAAAGGTCTGCCAAAAAACAAAAACAGAAACACAGGATTACTGGTAAATATTGGTTTATATGGAGAAGATTTAAAAAAAAGACAAGAGAAGTCATTGAGCTCCTGATCCCTGTGACCCCTGGACAGCAGCTGAGAACTGCCCTGCAACACCCCTTGCACTCAGCAGCATCTTTGGCACCCAGACACCTCAAACCAGAAGCCTCGTGGTGAAAGAGAAGTTGTCTTTCTTTCCTTGCCTTGCCTTAAACTATGCATTTCTTGCTGGACTCCTCCCCTCACCCCCTCCTCCGCCAAGCTGGTCCTACAGGGGTGTGGCTCAGGAGATGGAGAAGTCTTCTTCTGAACCCAGTGGGACGTGCATTTGTACAGTCTGGTGTCTCACCACCGAGGCTGGGCCTCCTCTGTGCCCTGAGCTACCACACAACCTACAGGGCCAAGGGCATCACATAAACAAAGCATTTTCCTGTAAGTGGCATGAGCCCATTTGTTTTATTTACATGCTCATTTATTTCCAAAAGTAGAGTTGGTCCACAGTGGACAAGAGAAGTCCAAGAAGCCATACAGCAGGAGAGCTCCAAGTCTAACATTTAACCCAAGCACAATGAAATTCCAGAAGTCTGTGGCCGCCTTGAACCACAGCAACATAGACATGAGTCACACAGACAGTTGTACATAGAGCACTGAATCACCCATAACATTTGCAAACTGGAGGTCGAGATGGCTAAGAGCCCAGCAGAGCCAGCCAGGGCTGGTGGCTGAGCAGAAGTGGGCGCTGCGTGCCCGCCACCGCCCGGGGCAAATGCCGCTCCCCGCTCGCTCTGCTTCGCTCCTTGTGTCTCAGTTAAAGTCTGAACTTTTCTGCCCCGGGGATGAAAGTGGAGGACAGGGTGAAAGTAAACCACTCCCTGCATGCACACCACGCAGCAGGGCAGCAGCACCAGCAGAGATGCCCCACTCTGGTGCCCATCAGGTGGAAAGGGGCACAAAACACCAAATGGCAGCTCCCGGGGCTGGCTGTGCTGGGGCTGAGCTCTGCCCAGCCTAAAACCTGGCAGCTTTGGTGCTGCAGCAGGGCAAATCTGTGGGGCAGGACCTCCACCCACCCAGACAGACTGACCCTGCCCGCTGCTAGCTGGCCTGAAAAGCTCACTGGAAAAGCAAAGGGTGGCAGTGACACGCGCCTGGTGTGCTGCAGGGTGGCTGAAAAGGGGCTGGGTGGGTTCTGCCTTGAAAGCAAGGATCTGCCTGCCTTGCTGCTGGCAGGTTTTGGCATTAGCAACTCCAGTCCTATCTACCTCTTCTGGAAGATCACAAACAATGCAGCTGAGCAGCCCTGTGGTACTGGAGGATGTGGCACTGGCAGATGGGGGAAGTGATTTTTACTCAACTAAAGGTTTTTACACCTAAACAGGAAAGGCCTGATTGATAGCAGAATTCACACTAATCTTGGAGAAGATGCTTTATCTCTGCCTTGTGGCCTGGGCCATCCAGGTTATTTCCATGTGCCTCACTGTGGTGGTATCTCAGCATCTCCATAGGACACACAGGCATGTTCTCCTGCAGGGCATCACAGCAGGTGCCAGGGGGAAGGGAGCTGTAGGTTCCCAGCAGGACTCCAAACAATCCCCGGTACAGGGCAGGACTGCATTAGAAGGGCATGAATGAATTTTCCAAGCCACCTCTGTCACTCACAGCCTAGTCCAACATGAATGCTTAGTACAGAGCTAATTTACAGAACACTGAGGATAATCACCTGGACCTAAGAGGCTCTAAAGCAAGTTACACTCTGCCAGGAGCACTGCTAGCAGGATGGCAGAGCTTTGACAGCTGCTAGAGCAGAAGCAGCCCTGCAGATTGCTATGTGGATTGGCAGCCTCTAGCACGCGTCCTGTCCTCATCTGAGCCTGTCCCAGACACCTTCCTCTTCTGGTTTGTCTTCTGGGACGTCTCTAATCTCAGATGGGACATGTGCTGGTAAACAGAGAGGGGCCTGATCCAGGGCAGCTGGGTGCATACAGCACTCCCCAGTGGAACTCAGAGCCCCAGTTCCTACAGAGAGAGAACAAGAGCTTTGTTTTCTTACAAGTAACTATCATGCAAGCACACCACAAGGTTTGTATAGGGAGTACCTGGGTGCCAGCTGCCAGTGAGAGACCTAATGACATTAGCATTTCTAGCAGGAGGGGACAAAGGTTGCACCAGTGACAACCACTGGATTACAGAGGGAAAACAGCCCAGGGATGCTGTGGGGGTCTACTGAGCTGTGCTGGAGGAGGGCTCAGGCACAGCAGCCTCCCAGACCTTAGCACCTACACCTGGTACAGGCAGGAATTTCCTGTGGCTCTCCACACACCTTCTCCTCACTGGCTATTGATACTCAGAACTGAATAAGTAAATCTTTTAGAGCCTGGGGGCATTGCTGCAGCATTAGAAGTTGGGGATTTTGGTTTTTCTTTTTTTCCAGTGGTGGCCAGGCTGCAGTCCCTTCTCTGGTGTAAGCCACCCACTCTGCTCTCCCAGCTGCCAGTTCTTACATCTAGCCACTAACTCTAACCAAAGGCTTGAGTTGCCTGCAGTGAACCTGCTCCTACTGCAAAGTCCAACGGCTCCTCAGCCACTTACTCTTTGGTACTATGATCTACTGAGGAGAAGCAAGAAGACTCTGCCATGTCTTCTAGACTGTTAAGAAGTCTAAAACTCGGCTGGAGCAGCCAAGGATCACTCTGGTTCACACCAGTTAGCTATGGGTCCTCCTAGGGCTCTTAGGAAGAGAGGTAAGACATGTGGGCAACCCTCTCTTGAGAAAGAGCTGGGCAAGACCTGGAAAGTGCTGATCAGACCTCTCTGCCTGTTACTTTCCTTTCTGCCCATTGCCAACTCCAAAACCTTTTAGGTTATTGATGGTAAACCCAAAAGAAAACAGAACACATCCATACCATCAGCTGCTGAGGCATGCTCTGGGATCTGGCAGACCTGCAAAGTCAGGTTCAGGACAGGAATTTGAACTGGGGTAGGAGAAGTCTAGGTGCCATGCTGCCCAGTGTTCTGGGCTTGTTTCTCACTTTCACCCAACCAGACTTTGCAGCCTGGACCCAGACGTGCTCAGTGAGAAGTGTGATGAAAAACAACCTCTCTCCACCTGGCAATTTTGGGTTTAACAAAGCAGTGTTTTCCAGAGGAAACTCACTGTTCAAACGATGAAGGTCTATTCAAGATGGAGACTTGGAAGCCTTTGTTCACCATCTCTAACCAGACTTTTGTCCACCTTATGCTGCCCAAGTGGTCAACATCGGCTGCAACAAAAGGAGGACTCTCTTATTTCTCTTCTCACTACCAGCAGAACTTGGAATGCCTTCTTTGGAGGACTTCATTAAAACCTTTTAGAACATCTAATTAAGGATCAGTTGATTCTCCACCCAGTTCAGGGTTGCTGGTCTGCAGCTCCCAGTGTCCTGTTCAATACTTTAACCAAAAAAAATAATAATGCAGCCTTGGGATGTTGGTAAGTCCCGGAGAACACTAAGCTATTTTGACAGCCCCACATATTTGCTGGTAGCTTTAGTGGTTTGGTCTCAAGCTCTTCTGAAACTCCCAGGCACACCTGCTGCTCTTCCACTTGAATTTAAGCCTCTGCTCCAGCACCTCTGCCTCAAACACCCATGTTTCAGAGGGAGGTTCCTTGTCTCTACCATCCTGTGATGGCAGGTGACAGACAGGCAGGCTCCCCAACACGCCCTGTGCTGCAGAATGGCACAGAGAAGTCGCTGCTGTTGGCGTGCAGTAGTGCAGAAGGTGAACTGTGCCCTCAGTCCTGCAGCCAGCCTTCCTTCTGAAGTCCTTAAGGCAGCATTTGCTCCTGAAGGGCCCTGGCTCTTTGAGGCCCTCCTGAACTGCTGCCTTTGCAGGTGACAGGTCAGCTACCACCCAGTATGGCTCTTTCAGTCTGCTGTGCAAGAGTTGGACTTCTGCCTTCGGAGGGAGTCTCAGTGCGCTCCAGACCTCCCACCCTCTGAAGCTATTTTCCTACCTAACTTTGTAACTATTTTGCTTCCTAACAGCTCTGAAGCGCCTCCATGAAAGAGCTGTGACTTGGGAAATCTGTAACCTTTCCAGGGGCCTGTGGGGCTGCCCTGACTAGGACTTTGTTTCTGGTCTTCTCCCCTGCAATGCTTTACACCACAAGACTCCTTTCCTGTGCGACACCTTCCGCCCCCGAGGTGGCTGCGCCTGTCGCTGCGCTGTGCTCGCTGCTCCCTAACAGCAAATATGTCTTGGACCAGTCCTTGACTTTTAGTCCTAAATCAAGGCTAACTCTAGACTAGGCTGTGACAAGAAATGACCCTTTAACTCCATCAAGATGTGCACCAAAACGCTAGCAAGCTCCTTCCCAAGCAATCCATCCAGATCTCATGGCTCTAACTGCATTTCCTTCCTCTTGCAGGTTTATGAAGATGCACGAACCTGCTCTGCTCCCAAACCCCAACAAATCCACAACCACCTGCTTGTCTGGACCAGCACATTTCCTCAGCCCCCCGTGTCACTAAAAGATGGGATTTATAGCCACCCTAAATGTGGCTGTGTGGTCATCACTAAGCCAATTTCCTCTCAGATTCTATGGCAGCCTTTTAGCTTTAGTGTTCCTTCACACCTGTATGACCCAGCGTGCCTGCTGGGGACAGTCTGGTGGCAGGCAGGGCACCTACACTTCACCATCCCCTGCCCACATTTCCCTCAGACCAGCTATGCCACGGTCACTTCACATCACCCAGCAGCCTCCAGCAGCAGCAGCAGGTTTTGTGCCATGTCTCCACACTCTCATAAGGACATTTCTCCTGTCTGCACCACATGCGCACTCCTGATCCCAGACTGCAGCCTGATGCTTGGTTGCTCCTCCAGCACACACAGCTCTGCTCTCACCCTCCTAGCCAGGCTGAGGTCCCACCTTGTCCTCCAGGAACAGGGACACACTTTTGTTCCCAGCATTCCTGCTCAGTTTCTGGGTTCAGTCCATCTACCAAAAAAACCCTGCCTGCTCCTGTGCCACCAGGCCAGGGACACCTTGGATGAAGAGGAACCCAGCCCAGAGACTGAAGCCATGACTCTCACCTCCACCTGCCCACCAGGCCCCTTCTGTGGCTTCCCTGGACGTGTGCTCAGACTTTAGGAAGAGGCAGCACCATGCCCTCAGTTCTTTCTTCTTCCCTGGCACACAAATTTAGCTTTGTGAACGACTGCCTCAGGCTTGCCTCAACCACTCTGATATCTTCTAGGATCTCCCTGCCCACCTGACAGGCAGCTCACCAGACAGATCTCCTCATCTTCAGGAGTGGAGCCTGTATTTCCCATGACCAAATCCTCTGCCATCCAAACCTCCCAGAGCTGCTCTCCTGGTTTCTGGAGGCATCTCCAGACCACAGAACTTCTCCTCAGCCAAGACTTTAGCATGGAATCAGAAATCTCCCCCTTGATCTCATCCAGTTGCAAGTCTGATTTCCACAAAGACAAGGCAAGGACTGATCATGGCTCTCTGCAGAGGATTTAATACCATCTCCCCTCCACCAGCCTAGCAGCTTTGGCTTTCTGGAGCTTGGAGCACCTCCACAGTATTTGATCAGGAAATATCCCTGGCAAGGTGAGCTCTCTCTGCACTCCTGGGTGCAGGCCCCAGCACAAGTAAGGCAAAATTCTTTGATTCCCACAATCAAGCTGGACTTTTACTTTATGATCATATAAACCCCATCTCTAAACTAAGAACAGACTGACTGCTAATGGATTCCAGGTTTAATTACTTTAAGCCACCAATTAGAGGCTTTGATTGGGCAAGATCATGCATGGCCTTGCAGGAGCCTGCAAGCATTCATTTACCAGGGCTTTTATTGACTTTTGCAGCTCAGAAGCCAAGTTTGGGATTTTTGAAGATCAAATGAGCCTGTGCACACAGCACTGTCAAGGACCTGTCCACAAACCCCTCTGTTTGAGGCAACACTGCCACGAATTTGCAGTGCTGAGTTCAGAGTTGCTACTGCAAGAGAATAATTCAAATCCTCTGGTTCCTGTGCTCCCAGGGACCTGCCTGCTCACCCCTCAGCAGCCCCTGGCCACGGTCATCCCACCATCATTTATTGTTGAAAGGAAAGAATCTTTTAACCACAAAGACATTTTGACTCCATTTACAGCTCTGTACCTGAGCAGCCACTGCCTTCTCTCCCTCACCTCTGATGCTGCTCACACAGCATTTGTCTCCAGTTGCCCTGCCCACACAGCTCCTGATAAGCCAATGCTGTGTCGGCAGCTCTCCCCAGCATCACTTGAGTGGGAGGTTTAAATACCAGATCTCACAAAATCCTTTATCCATGCTGCTAGCCCTGGCATTTCTTGCAGTACTGACAGATCAGCAAGGCTTCAGTTTGCCTACAAGTGAGACAGCTGGACTTGCCTCTGCCAGACTGGTGCAGAAGGGGAAAGCTGGCCCCTGAAAACCCAGTACCCAGCTCTTGACTCCCAGGTGGCTCTTGAGAAGCCCAGAACAGCTGATACTGGCATGCTGATGCCAAGGAGCTGCTGGTCTGAGCTCCTCTGCCCACAGCAGATGCCTCACTAGAAGACAAGCCCATGACAAGCAAACTCTGAACCTCGTCAGGCTCCAGGCAATAAAGCTGGTGGCTTGCAGAGCAAGACAAACTGCTGTGCAGCCAGGACAGAGCATGCAGAAAGGAAAGCCATGTCCTAGGGAGACACTGCAGCAAGTCCAGCCTGGAGGAGAGACGCTGGAACCAACAGGGCTCATCTTCAAGTGTCAGCACTGCTCTGAGATCATAGAACCACAGAACTGTTTGGGTTGGAGAAGCCCTCTGAGCCCATCCAGTCCAATCATCAACCCAACCCCACCATGGCCACCAAACCCTGTCCCCCAAGTGCCATGGCCACACATTTCTTGACCACCTCCAGGGATGGCAACTCCAACACCTCCCTGGGCAGCCTGTGCCAATTCCTGACCTCTCTTGCAGCAAAGAAATTTTTCCTCACCTCCAACCTAACCCTCCCCAGCACAATTTCAGGCCATTGCCTCTCCTTCCATCATCTGAGATCAGGGAGCAGAGCCCAACCCCCACCTGGCTGCAGCCTCCTTTCAGGAGCTGTAGAGAGCAATGAGGTCCCAGGCAGCCAGGTCCTGCCCAAGCAGCACAAACACTGTGCTGCAGTTTGGCACACAGCAGCCTTTCCACCCAGAGTCAGCAGAAAGCCCACCCCAGTCTTTGCCCAGGCTACCCCACCAGCTGCAGGGCACTGCAGGCACAGTGAGCATCGGAGCTGAACTCAAGGCACAAACCAAGACCCTGCCCAGTCATGGAAGAAGCTGACACTGCTCATTTCCTCCACCCTCAATCCCAACACAAACTGCTCAGGCACGTATCTCACACAGACTTAGCCTCCTCCAGCTGCCACATGAAGCCTGCAGTCTTATCTGAGCACCAGCCACACCAGCAGGGCTCACAGCACAGGGCAGCTGAGAAGATGCCAGCAGAGAGCCCACAGCTCAGGTGTCCTTGTGCGCCAGTCCCCAGAGCCTGTGTGCCTGTGCTAGCCCCTCCTAGTGCAACTGCACATCAGCCCAGCAGGATCAGATGCTTCTGAGATGTCTCTGAAAGCCTAGGTTCAGCTCTCAGACCTTCCCACAAGCATGACAGTCCCACCCCATGACTGAAACCACTGACGGGTGTTAGTGAAACATAATCTCTTGCACCAAGGTGGTCACCCACTGCTGCTGCCGCATGGTCTCTGCACAATGCCCAACACAAAGTCCAAGCCCACTGGGGCCAGCATGGATTCTGCCACTGTTTGCAAGCCACCCTAGGAACAGGCTCTCCACAGAAATCAGTGTGCTCACTGGGATGACATTTCAGCACACAGAGGACTTCCCATCAAAAGCTAAGTCACTCCAAGGGACACACTTCAGCTGCCTGGTAGTGCAGCACATCAGCCCCACAAGAGCCACCAAGGTCTCACTAGCCAGAAGGGACACATCCTGCCACGCAGATGTAACTCCACACCTCTGATCTGCAACAGAAAGAAGCTTTGCTCCAACTCCTGCTTACTTCAAGACAGTGCTTTGATAAAAACTCTCCTGCACCACAGCCAGCAAAGCACACCACAAACTCCCACTGCCAGCACTGCAGCCACTCCTCTGCTCACTTCAGCCTCCTATGCAGCCTCAGCCTAAGAAAGGGCTAATGTGGGTATGTCTGCACAGCTAACACTGGGATGGGCAGCAAACCAACTCACCAACAGCACAGCCATGGAAGTATCTGACTCACAACCAAGTAACCTACTGGGGAGAGACAGAAGATGCCCATTCCAAGCAAGTAGCCTTGCAGTTGATGGTTGATCACAGAATCATAGAATGGTAAGGTTGGAAAGGATCTCAAGGATCATCTTGTTCCAGCCCCCTGCCACAGGCAGGGACAACTCCCACTAGTACAGGTCACTCAAGGCCTCATCCAACCTGATCCAGACAGGAGCAGCACATCTCAGGCTGCAGACCTAAGCCTCCAGATGACAGACAAAACTGGGCAGACACCTGCACAGGTGGCCTCCTCTTTCAGCTAGGGCTGTGTCTATAGGAGCAGTTGGCACAGCTGGAGCTGAGTTCAGCACCAAAGGAGTCACTGCTCAGGACACACTACCTGTGCTCTGGGAGTTTTGTTCTCCTGTGAGCTCCAGCTTGGTCTGATGGGCTAACACCAGCCAGCTGGTAGAGCTTGTATTTTGGCTCCCTTAAACCCTGAGCTCCTAGAACAAGACAATACCCACACGATGTGGAGCAGGGCTCTGTCCTGGCTGATGTGGTGGCTTCCAGAGCAGGAGGCTCAGGCCCAGTTCCCTCTCCAGCTCCAGGTGCAGGAGTGCTCGCAGTGTCGATCTGCAGAGGTTCAGGGTTGGTTATCCAGCCCCTTGCTCTGCCCTTGTTTAATCAGTCGGCACCCAAAAGACAGAGTGGAGCCAGGGATCCTCTATCTTTATCTTCCCCCCATCTCCAGCTGACGTTTTCACATGCAAGTATGCCTCAGTCCTCACTGTCTGAACTCAGCTCTCCCTCTCCTGTGGCACTTTGTCTCAGGCTGCACAACTGCTTGCTAGCAGGAGGTAGGTGTGACACGTTCCAGCTCTCCCCAAAACACAACTGCCCAGCTGGCTCCAGCCACCTATGGTCACTCAACTGCAGGCCCAGCAGAGCTGCCCCGGCTGGGGCTGAGCCCCATGGCCCCACCACTCCGTGTGCCCCTGGCATCAGCTGCCTGACACCCCCCTGCTGCCGACAGCTCTGCCAGAGCTGCTCTCATCTGGCTCCTGAGCTGCTCTGCAGCTGAACTGCTGACCCCAAACACCAGTACAGATGCTGAGACACCTGAACGGTGGCCAAGGGGCACCTCAGTCATCCGCCTCTACCAGCCCAGCCCCCTGCCTCACTCTCAAAGCCTTTTCCAAGCCTCCATCTCTCCTGGTGTGACTGCTGGGAGCTTCTCCCATGGGACAAACTCTTTCACCTGGCTTGGTACCCTCCTGCGCCTGCCAGCTCAAGAAACGTCTCTGTTAGTGACAGTGGCACCAGACCTCCCTGCAGGAGGGCATAGCTGAGAGCAAACCTTTCTCTTCCAGCATACTTCTACAGCAGCAACGTTTGCAACACCCAAACTGCAATAAAATATCCAGCATGCTTGCAGAAGTAACTCTGCAAACCCCTAGAAGTGGCTGATTTGGCATTTACTTCTCTCTGCTATCTACAGCTGCTCAGACCTGCCTTGCTGACAAGCAATACTGGGCCCACTCAAGCCTCACAGCCCACTCATATTTTGGGAGAAGTAGGATGCATTGCAGTCCCTACACAGGCTGCCTTTCCCCCAGCCTGTAATGCTGCTAAAACGCAGTCCAACCTGGAACCAAACTGCTTTGAGAAGATAAGAAGTAAAAAGGAAGGACAAGGCAGGCTAAGAGAGACTCCCTGAGCCAACCCAAGACCATCTGGTGTGATGGGAGCAGAACAGGCAGCCTGACTCTGGCAGGACCTTCAGCTACCACATCAGAGAAGCATTCTCCCCATGCCAACAGGCCGCCAACCTCAGTCANAAAAAAAAAAAAAAAAAAAAAAAAAAAAAAAAAAAAAAAAAAAAAAAAAAAAAAAAAAAAAAAAAAAAAAAAAAAAAAAAAAAAAGGCCAGGAACTTCAGGTCCAAAAAAATTAGGGCTCTGCGAAAGGTTATAATTTTGAAAGTCTCTTCATATTAACCTCAACTAGCTTGAAACTATATATACGGATCTCCTTGCCACAATCACAACCCACATACAGCATCTTGCACTGCCAGGGAGCTACATCACGTGTGAGTGAGCCAAGTAAAAGGAGCCACAGGCTTGAAAAAAAGCTCCGGGCTGAAATTATCTTTCATTGTTGCGAGTGGCACAGGAGATGGCAACAGCAGAAGGAATTAAGAACAAAAATGGAACTCACTTGTTTACCTCGCCGGCTTTGTCAAAACATTTTGACAAGGCTTTGCGTGCAGCCTGCTTCTCCGTGCTGCTACCAGAACCCCTGATCCCTTCACCTAGCTTCACGCCTCATAAAAGAAAGCCAGGAAGAGTAAAACTTCCAGGGAGAGAAACATATGTGCAAAAAAATACAAAACCCAGCTTGAGAACTTCAAACGAGGCTGGACTCCTCTTCCAGACAGTCCAATTACACAAGCTGAGTTAACGAGGAGCAGGCAGCCAGCAGAGGAGAGCAGGAAGAAAATGAAAGTTTGGGTAACCCTGACAAAAAGTAAAGCAAAACAGGAAAAAAAAAAAAAAGAAAGAAAAAAAGAAAGAAAGAAAGAAGTGCAAGTGAGGATCTAAAATTTGCAATTACAAAATAAAACTATTGACAGTGTCATTTCAAGAGAGAAACTCTCCAGCAGCTCAGGCAGGGCCCTACCTCTCTCAAAGCAATCCCAGCCAGAAAGGAGCTGCAGGGTTTCAAACGAGAGAATTGCACAGTTGTGGAAGAATTTGGTTTTGCTGCCTTCTTTCCAAATCATCTAAGAGGGATTTGTTTTCTACCCACTGGACTAGCAATAGTCCAGGAAATTGGTTGGTTCTAGTTATGGTTTGAGTTTTTGTGTCTCACGAGAGTCCCCCAACATGTAAACCTGTTTTAGCATTCTTGTACATTAATGTCAGGATTCTCCACTTTGAGGTCCCACAACTTCTGCCACAGAGCAGTCAGTCAGATTTGGTATATGCCCCGGGGGAGGGAAATGGGAGGTCTGGGTTTAAAGCAAACAAGCAAACAAAAAATAGTGATGTCAGTGCTCTGCAAGGTGTTGGATCAAAGCTCAGTGGATCTGCTGAAGTCTTCAATCCAAAACACTGGCAATATGACTTAAAAGAAAAAAAAAAAAAAAAAGGAAAAAAAAAAAGAAGAGTTTAACCTGCTGAAGTTGGAGCAAAGGAAAAAGTGGCAGACCTTTGAGGAGGGGAGACAAAGTGTGCAGGTGCAAAACCAGAATGTGCTGGGGTTCATTGCCTTAGGAAAAAGCAGAGGCTTGCTTTGCTTGGTTTTGGTTTGCTTTAGCGACGGAAAAATGCCCTTCCCAAAGGGCTGCTTTAGAGTTTAGGGGCACCAAGGTGGAAGCATGAAGCGAAGACATGCCAAAAAGGCAGCTCTGCACAAACCCTTCTGGAAAAATGCTCTGTGCTTTTAGTAAAAATGCATATCAACCAAATCTCCACTGACCACGGGCCACTTGGGCACGGAACGTGGCACCAGTCTGCAGTTTCAATGCTGAGGTTTTGGCCTTCTCCTTCCCCCCACCTCCCCAGATTCTGTCCTCGGGAGACAGCCAGCGCCATTGGAACGTACAAGAAATGAAAACAGTGAGTACAACTGGTAGAGATCCATTGACTTTTTATTACAAATGTAATACTTGATCACTTGGCTTAAAAAAAAAAAAAAATCTTTAAACCAACCCCTCTTTTTCTGTACGCCAGTACAAAGCAAAAGCTGGATATTTTTTTTTTTTTGGTATTTTTTTTTTTACAAATTAAATACCTAAAAATTTGACAAAAAATATTAAAGTTTGATGGAAAAAACAGTTATAAAAATCTCAAATCCCCTTTTAAGAAGAGACAACATCCCCTCCCAACCCCCACAGTTCTGTTATACAACATTAATAGTCATTGTTTAGAATAGGTAGGTAGATTATAGCTCTCCCGTTAGCATACAAGTCACTCTAATAGCTTGATCTGTATGGACTCCAGTTAGTGCAGAACACCATCGGGTTGAATAGAATCAACTACCTTTAACTGATCCCTAATTTACATTTCATAGCTTGCATAGTTTGAAGGGACAAAGGTTATACTACAGCTAATCGTAAAAAAAGGTGGTTACAGTGCTATTTTTAAAGGCAACAAAGTAATTGCTCCCAAAAAAAGAAAAAAGAAAAAAAAAAAAAAGAGAAAAGTTACCGGTGGGCTCTCAGCAGGGGTTTAAACCCTCGGCAGCTTACTGCTGGGCTCACAGGGTGGTCTCTGCCTCGCACCCGCTGCCCGCCGGCAGCCCCTCTGCGCTTCCCCGCTCCTCAGCGAGCTACACCAGCACGGCTCAGCCCCTGCGAGGGACACGCACCAGGGCGACACTGTCAAGTATTTATCGGCCGCGTCTCCCCTCGGGAAACCGAACTTTCCGACACAGCCTAGTCGGGAGCTCAGCGTCCTGTCCTTCTGAGCAGGGGGCACGGCTGCCCCACGGCTCTGCCCGGCCAAGCCCTGGCACTGAGCCTGGGGCTACCCTGGGCCGGCCGGGCAGTGCCTCCCGCTCCGGGGCGGCGCAGGACTGCCCCGCGCCGCGCACCGCCAGCAGGACCGCGAAGAAGGGGCAGGAATCAAGAGCGGCTCGTTCGGGTGCTTTCTTTTTTGTTTGTTTCATTTTTATATTATTATTATTTAACTTCTCAGAGACAGAGCTATTTGAGTTCGTTTTGGTTTTGTTTTTTTCTTTGTCTTTTTTTTTTGTTTTGTTTTGGTTTTTTTTGTTTTAAACAAACAACGACTGTGAATCTGGAGGACATCAGCATAAAACCACTTAAGGGTGGTTGCATTTCAATGGTAAAATTACTTGACAGTGTCCCTTGAACTTAAAAATAAAATAATGTCAGTATTGCAATGAATTTCAAGTTTTCTTGCACGTAGTCGTTATAAAGTATTTTTTTTTTTATATCATGCTCTTGGATCTATTCTACAACACGTTTCAAAGCATATCATCAAGGAAAATATAAGGCATACTTCTCAGGAATTAGGTATCTTGGCACATTTGAACATACTGTCTTTGTGAAAAGCCTCACATATGGCCAAATATATCTTCCTTCTAGCATTGAACAGGGTTTTCTGTACTTGGTTTGAAATACTGAGATATCAGAGCCTTTGTAAAGCACCGAGCACCTCCGGGGGAAAAAAAATAACCACAAAACAGCAAACAAATAAATCAAAACAAAACCGAAGCGAAACCCCAGCAACCTTTACAGTCATTTTAGTCTTTCGTCAGCATCATTCATCAAGTCCTCGAACGTACATAATGTGAGTTAAAAGAAGAAAACAAAACAACAACGAAACCCGAAGGAAAACGCGGCAGAAACCCAAAATAAGACAAAAACTGACCACGAGTTCTCGGACACTGTTCACCAGCTGCCAGCGGGCTGTGACAGGCTGCACTGGTTTGAGTGGCACTGCACGGCCCGGGCACTTCTCCAGTCAGCCGGATCCCGGGAAGGATCCGGGCGGCACGGGTGAGGAAGCCCACGGCAGCAGCCTACACAGTTAGCCACGCTCCCAGGAGCAGGGAGGGACAGAGGAACGACTGCGCCGCGCTCTGATCACCTCCTGCTACTCACTGCTGGACACAGACCGCTGCAGCGCGCAGACAGCTTTTGGGAGGGCAGTAAACAGTAGGACCGAGACACCCATCAAGTGGCAAAACTAAAGCAATTAATGTCCTAACTACGACTAGCAGCATGGAGAATGCAGACCCGCACACATCACAGTTGAGTACAAAGATCAATGGAACTGCCCATCCAGAGCCTCCGTCCCAAAGCAGTGACCAGACAAACGATTACATGCCATCGAGAATCAACGCCAACATCACATTACCCACTCCGAGAGCTTATTTTTACTATGGTGAAATAGGAAAAGTGCACGTTAAAGTAATTTCAAACATTTTCCAGTGATTGTTTAAGAGAAACAGAAACACCTCACTACCGGCATGTCGTGTTTAAACCTTCGGTGAGCACTAACAGCAAACTTCGTTAACGGGCAATAACGCAATGTACAATGGAACAGCTCGTTTGGACACTTACAGTACAGCTCAACAGGAAAAGAAAGAGAGCATCAGCATTTCAAACGGGAATAATTTAAAAAAAAAAAAAAAAAGAGAGCAGAAAATAAAATTCTTTAAAGCAATCTTCTCGCCCCCCACCCCCCTAACTTCGGAACCTCTGTCCTTGCCCATCAGTAAAGCAGCGCAGGTGGTGCCCTCTCCGTGCAGCAGCCAACTTTGCCAAGAGCGGTAAGAAAAATGATTGCATCCCAAAAAAACTTCCGAGTGGAACAAGATCCTAGTTTCTCTGAAATGCTCTCTACTGAATTCCGGCCAAGAAGAGAAAAGAAAGAAAAGAAGAAAGAAAGCAAGGAAAAAAAAAAACACCAACCCAACAACAACAAAAAGTAGTTTTGTTTTCACTGTTTTAAGGCATCTTTTTTGTTTTAGAACATTTTCTCTTCACTCTCAATGATAGTCATGCAGCAGTTTAATGATAAAAATATATTAATATTTTACTATACAGCAGCAAGAAGTTAGTCAATTAAAAGCACACCAACTTTGTTTTAAAAGAAAAAAAATGAAAACAAATCAAAAAAAAGCCAAAACCCAAAGCAACAAAACCAACCTGTAAAAGTCTATCATTATTATTATCATTATTATTATTATTTTCATTATTATTACAAACAGTTTCAATTTGGAGAACACACCTGGACAGATTTAGTGTTCTGAAAAATCCGCCTTGCCCTACCCTAAGCTTCACCCCGAGCCTGCAAGCGAAGGGGCTGGGGTGGGAGGGACGGGTACAGCCAGGCTCGCCAGGGATGTAGCCAGTAAGAACTAGCACCACAGCTACATGGCAATCCGCCACAGACACACGCACCGGCCGGGCACCGCTGCCCCACGGCTCGGCAGCATCGCGCTGCGGGCCGCTTCCTACGGGAGGGACTGGCACTGGCAGGGAGCAGAGCGCAGAGTGGGACCTCTCACCAGGTCAGACAGTGCTAGTGCCAAGCGGCCACACGGAAAGACTTGCTACCTGCCGTCCAAAACCAGGCTGGCTGGAAACCGCTGCACGTCAGGTTAAGTACTTTAAGTACACAGAATAAAAAAAATATATTATGAACAATACAAGTACATCTCATATACACAGTCAGGACAATACTCAGCTGTAAACCAAACAGGTGCAGAAAAAAAACATTACGGGAGGAAATTCTTTACTTTTTTTTTTTTCTCTCTCTCTCTTTTTTCTTTGTCTTTTTTTTGTTTTCTCCTTTTCCTTTTTTTTTGTTTTCGTTTTTTTTGTTTTGTTTTGTTTTGTTATTTTTTGTTTCTTTTTACTATTTGAATGACTTTGGTTCAAACGTAAAAATCACAAGTTAGCAAATTTCATTTAAATGCCTTTTTTAATAATTTTTCTTCATGTTCACAGAAGTTTCACTGACCATTTTTTTTTATATGTTTAAGGTCCAGATGCAATGCATATTGTATAAAAGAGAGCACTTATTGTTTACCTTGCATGAATTAAAACCTACGTACCTTTTAACTCTACAAACTTCTGCATAACATTTAGACAAAGCTCAGACACACAGCATGCCTAGCCCTCATATATATATACACATCTCTAATCACAGGAATATAGGGTGTCAAATATACTATAGTAACCTCCATGTAAGGTTCGAAATTTGGTAACAAAATGAGAAGAAAAAACTAAAAATATTATTTTACGTGTTCTAAAATATCTCTTTTTTTTTTTCTGTTTTTTTTTGTGCTAAAGTCAAATGTTAGCTCAACATGAAAAGGACTTTTTTTTTTTTTTATATAATTCAGCAATATTATAATCTTGACCATTTTTGCAAACACTTTTAATAATAATAGCTTAAACGTGTACAAAAGTTCTCGGTTAATTAGGGAAATAAACACTCAGTTCTTTATATTTTTAATCAAGTAGGAAACACAGTTCATATATAATGTTATTACTTTTTTTTAACTTTTTTTTTTTGTGTGTTTTGTTTTTTTTTGTTTTGTTTTGTTTTAGCAGCTGCTTACTGTTTGATACGGTGGGTAAAGTGGAGGAACATCCAGCGATGGGTGGCGAGTCGGAGGCGCTGCTGCCGGGCGGCGGGGGGCGCCGG
>VWZE01020835.1:8554-26354 GCA_013396675.1 Eubucco bourcierii | reverse complement strand
CAGGACTGGTGGAAAATGATGGAGAGCGGCTTGGCCAGCTCATCTGCCAGCTCTCTCAGCACCCTAGGATGGATCCTGTCCGGTCCCATGGACTTGTGGGTGTCCAAGTGGCTCAGCAGGTCCTGAACTAATTTTTCATGGATTTCCAGGGCAACCCATAGCTCCCTGACTGCATCACCCAGCTCAAGAGGCCACTTGTCCTGAACTCCTCCCTCCTCATGGTTGAAAACTGAGGCAAAGAAGGTATTCAGTCAATGAATAACTCAATGAAATTTCTTTATGCTGCAAGTTTTGTCCCTCACTTATTAAACTGTTTGCAGGACAGGAAGGGAAGAGGAGAGACTTGGGTAGCTAGAGCTATTTATAGTGACTTAGATTCCAAATATTCAGAAAAAAAGTTAGGCAAAAGACTAACTCTAATTCCTGAGGACTGAATACTGAACTAGTGCATTATATATGATATATTAATACAACAAGCCAGGGCTGTGAGTTCAAACTTACAATATGTTGCTGCCCATTAGTTTAGCAATTATCTGCCTCCAGTGAGATCAGACTCCTTCACGGCAATCAAACAGTATTTGCAACCATGTCTTGCAAGAATTTGAACAAGATTGTACATATCATAAATATGCTGCACCAAGAAGAAATGTTAATAAACTGAGTTGTGGTTGCAAGACATGTAGTAATACCGTTTGCTGGTATTCTAGAGATGTTAGAACTCATCCCAATTTGGCATCCCATAGCTATGTAGTAGTAGTTTGTAGTGAAGTGCCAAGTCTCCTGGAGCACCCACAAATGAACCATGCATGTCTTATTTTACTGGATCTGACATAAAAAGATATAAATATTTACAGTTTGTAACTGCATTTCAAGGTGAGATACTGCTGTTCCTGATGTGGTCCTAGGACCCATGACAGGAACAACACAAGTCATTCAAAACAAAGAGGGTATCCAGCGGTCAGTTTAGGCAACCAGGGGATGTTCTGACAACTTCAGTTTGGAGAATACCAGGGAGAAAGGTTTTTTACTTGTTGATATTACCAGCTATGACAGACAGTTGATAGATGCCTTTGCTAATGTTTCTCCTCAGTCCTTGCCACAGAATCACAGAAAATATCTGCGTGAAAGAGACCTCAAAGATCATCCAGTCCAGCCTTTGACCCAGCACTGAAGGGTCAAGATTAAACCATGCCCCTAGGCATCAGGTCCATATTCTACCTAAACACCTCCATGGACAGTGACTTCTCATGGCCCTGGGCAGGCCACTTCAATGTTTGATAACCCTCTCTATGAAGATGTTTTCCACTTTGTGGCTAAAAAGAATTGTTCCCTTACAGGATCAGAAATTCTTCTTTGGATCTTACATATATTCAAAGCATATTCACCTTTCATCTGTCTTTGAGCTCTCCTCTTGAAAAGGACACTGAAAAGACCCTAGTCTATCCAGCACTGCAAGCACACTGCAGTTGTAGCATATGATTGAAAAACTTACAGATACACAAAATAATAAAAATACTTTTAAATACTTTTTAATTTTTGGTACAAGTGCTGTGTCTGAGGCACACTCTGTATGGAGCTGCTATGAGTCTCTGAAATGCTTTGTCCTTAACAATGCTTGTGTTGGGTTGAGCAGAACTCAGACACTCCTCTATCCGCTCTTCTCTTTAAATTTTGTACACAGTACTATGTAGGTGAACTCACTCTGCTAAGCACAAGTGGCTTCAGTTTCTGCTCCTTCTCAGTGGCTTATCTCCTGCCCCTGCTCTCAATGCAGAATGCAGCTTGCCCAGATCTGCCCTTCAGCTCCAGCCTTGGGCTATGCTACTGCAGATGTTCTATAAAGAGGACTTTTCCTTGGTCTGATGCATGCTGTGCTTCCTTCCTCTGCTGAGTCAGAAAAGTCTTGTTTGTTTTTCTGCTCTGCAGGAACTGCATCCAGGTATGGATCCTTCCACAGCAAAGCTATCATCAAGCCTTGTCTACATTCTTGTAATTAGGTCACAGACTTCACGGACTTCTTATCTATGCATGAAGTAAACATGGAAATATCAAAGTGCTGTGATGAGACTGAAGCTGGGAGTTGGATGAAACCTCCTTAAGATGCAAGATGTTAAATTCTTAGCTCCCCCACCTCTGACATGTAGAAGCATTCTGGGGAGACATGACTCCCCAAGCACCTCCTAACAGCAGTAGAATATCTAGACCTCCTGGCAAACTTGTATATTTAATGTCTAATGCATAGGTAATATTGAAATGCTTAGATGCCCAAACCAGACTTATCCTGGTATTTCAAGATATCAAGACATTACAGCATGCAGTTCAATTTCATCTGATTTATTTTGCTTTTTTTTTTTTTTAAGTGAAGTCTGCTAAGCAATCTGCTTCTAATCCCTTGTCACATGTGCAATGACAGCTCTTCAATACGAATACTCCTGTTGATCTTTGCTGTAGCAGAATGACACAACAGCACAGAAAAGAGGTCTTATCAAGCAAAGTTTTTAATGGAATAATAAAAAACGTGATTTGAAACAGAGATGACCTCATGAAGTCACCTAGTCTGGCCTCAATTATAGCTAAACCCTTCCTGACAGATGTTTGTCTAGCTCTTATTTTTCTCATCCCAGCATGTCTTTATTCTCTAGTTGAACTTGTTCTATTGTGAACCAGGCACTATCAAGTCTCCCTAAAAGATTAAAAGTTCTCTCTGAATAAGAGATTGTACATTGTAAGACAAATTATGTACAGCAGACAAGGGAGAATTTCAGTAGAGAAAGTATCTGACCTAGAAACTCCTGTCATGAGTAAAACATCTTCTTTAATATTAATTTTGGATTTAACAGATAAAATAAACATTACAGCATACATTGAGATTAAAAAAAAAAAAAGAAAAAAAAAGGCAGGTTTTAAAAAAGATATATCCTACATGGCGTTAATAATGTGCATCATGTTCTACATAAGTCTCACAGGAATAAATAGTTCATATTTTACTAAATAAAACCCTTGGCTGAAAGACACCATAAAAATTCATACTCTTACTGCTAGGAAGAATAGCAGTTTTCCAAACTGTACTGTTAACAACTGCTTTAAGGGACAAGTTTTCTCTTTACATGTATCCAGTCTTTGCCTTCCTTACAGATACTGCCTTTCTCACAAATCCAGAATCCATTTCTTCATGCTGACTGCAGCCTGGGAAACCTTTAGACCTCCGGCATATGCTGCAAAGCAACACAAGAGCTATGCAGGTTTGCTGGAATCATTTATTTTTGGCACAATGTCTCTCGCCTGTGATGCATTAAGGGTCAATGAAAGGGTGCTTTGTGGTTGAAACCTTGCATAAACGGAAGGCATACTGCAGAGGGCACTATTTACCAAGAAAATTAAAATAGGTGCAGTGCTAGAGTTAGGGAATGAACAACGCTTATGAAAACATCTAGGATGCTTTGATCCACTTATTTTCTCACTCAATTTAATCAGGTATGAGGTATGGACTCCGATTTTTTTATTGTTTAGTTTTTGGTTGGTTAGGGGGGTTTGGGTTTTTTTTTGTTTTGTTCTGTTTTGGTTCTGGGTGGGTTTTGGTTTTTTGGGGTTTTTTTTTGTTTGGTTGATTTTCTTGGTTTTTTTGATTGTTCTTTTTTTTTTTTTTATTGTATGTCTGTATTTATGTTTGTTTTCTGTCCCACAAGTTCATAGATCTGGGAGTGTCTGCACTCTTTGAGTTTTCTCAAGACAATGCATGTTCCCTTACTCTTTTTCTCTTTTTTTTTTTTCCCCCCCTCAGGAAAAAAAACAACAAACAGTATTTATCGAGATTATATTATCTGACACAACGTTATGACTGAGGCAGGCACTTTTTATTCTTTGATTTTTTTTTTTATCTGGTCTGCAATAAATTGCTGGGAAATGAAGGAAAGTCAAGATATAGTCTCACATTACAGGGTAGTTTAAAAAAAAGAAAAGTCAAGTTCACTGTTTTAATGTACTCAAAGAACATGAGTATATCACTTTTTGTCTATATACAAGGTCTTTTGTATGTTCATTTAAATGAAGCCATCCTGCTGGTAATAATCTATATGTTGTAATCTCCCTGATGGATGTTGCACAATAAATAAATTCAACATTTTCATGGGAATTAGAAGAAAGGTGGAAAGGTACCAGGCAAGAGAATGGAAATGTGTTGCAGGACATGGAACTTTCAATATCAGTATATGACAGTATTCTAGTCAGAGCCCAACTACATATTTTATCACAGTAGGTAGCTTTAAAAATTATTTATGAGACTTGCAGAACATTTAGTGTACCAAAGAAAGGACAAATCACTTCTGTTCTGTATGTACTTATGCTAAATTCTCACTGCTCTGTATCAAGTTTAAGATAAAGCTTTCTCCTTTCTTTTTTCTGAGCAAAGCAATACACATATGGCAGCAAAAAGTGAGATGTTTCGTACTTCAGCACCTGTGTACTCACATGGGAATGGGAAAGGGTTCTTCTGCTCTGCAGCTTTGCAACAGCAATGCAGCCTGCTCCCTTTTATCAGCAGGACCTGCTTCCAGTAGTCCTTAGGTGGGTTATTACTTGATTGAATTAAAAATGGG
The DNA here is from genome assembly GCA_013396675.1 of Eubucco bourcierii. Lineage (NCBI taxonomy): Eukaryota > Metazoa > Chordata > Aves > Piciformes > Ramphastidae > Eubucco > Eubucco bourcierii. Next base: position 21,759 of record VWZE01020835.1, on the reverse strand, counting down.
GAACATGGAATCAGATCAATTTTACAAATGTTGGCTTGAAAGGAGCTTTTATCTCCAAATCAGGTTACATTGGTCAGATATTTAGCTGTTGCTAATAAACTCCAGAATTAGATTTGATCTTAGCCTGGAGACAGTAGTAGGCTCTCCATCCTGAGAGAGTTGGGGTTCTTCAACCTGGAGAAGAGAAGGCTTCCAGGAGACCTTAGAGTAGCCTTCCAGTATCTGAAGGGGAACTACAGGAAGGCTGGGGAGGGATTATTTACAAGGTCTTGCAGTGACAGGACAAGGGGCAATGAGTTTAAACTGGGAGAGAGGAGATTTAGACTAGATGTTAGGAGGAAGTTCTTTCCAGTGAGGGTGGTGAGGCACTAGAACAGGTTGCCCAGGGACGTTGTGGCTGCTCCCTCCCTGGAGGTGTTCAGGGTCAGGTTGGATGAGGCCTTGAGTAACCTGTACTAGTGGGAGGTGTCCCTGGCTATGGCAGGGGGCTGGAACTAGATGATCCTTGAGGTCCCTTCCAACTTTACCATTCCATGATTCTATGATTCTATGAAAATCAGTATGTTGATCCAGTCACAAGATACAACCTCCACAGTCAATTTCCACACTTACTCTTAAGTCCTGTAAAAGCAACCAAACCCAAATGTGCAGTAAGATGCCCTAGCCTCATAGCAGATCATGTCACCTGCTTAAATCACTGGAAGTGTGATTGGATTAACCACCCCCATTTGGTGAGTCCTTTGCATGTGCTGTTGATGGAGGAGCAATCAAGCAATGGAGGAGCAGTCAAGCAATGCAAAATGAAATTTGCCATCTAGGTAGTTCATGTAATTTGTTGTATTCTGTTAACAGGAGTAATTCAGCAGGTGAGGAAAAGAAGTCAGCACAAAATCTTATCAGTATCTTACTGAAGCATGACATAGGCTCCTAATGCCTCACAAAAAAATGACTATTTCTCGTTCATCCCTACTCCATCAAACACAGAGATCTATCACACACATTCACCAGTTTCCTCTTCATTTTGTGTTATATGAAGATAATAAAGTATTTCATGCTCCTCTTCATACGAAGAGCTCTGGTGATTTTTAGTGACATTAAAACAAAAGGCCAATCAAGCTGGGAAACTTGTTTGCTGTTCTAAGGGAAATAAGGTGATTTGCCTCTGATAAGGAAAGGGTTTGATTTTTGAATGCTGTAAAAAAGCAGTAAAAACTTTTGATGTACTGACTTCTTAGAGTCAAGCACGTCTACATTTTAAAATGTTTTCAGCAGACACCTATAAGATCATTTTGACACTAACAATGTTATAAATATGGAAATGATATAGCAGGAAGCAAGCTGATTTTTAAATCAACAGAATAAAAGACCCTAAACTCAAAAGAGTGATAAATAAGTCTGTGCACATAAGAAAAGTAATTTTTCCATAGCTAGTTTGGTTGTTTTGCAGCTTCCTCCAGGATGGAACATTTCATAGAGTTTATTTGTCTTGTTCTGCCAGAATGAAGGTCATTGTGTGAACAACCAACAGAAAAATGCTTGAAAGATTTCCCTTTAGTTTTAGTGATAGAGTGCTAATGTCTCATTTTTATTTCTGTTTTAAACTCTTTCTATAACAATAGAATCTGACTTTGTGAGCACTGTGAATACTGAGAAATGAGGATAGAAAGGTTTCATCCTCTACAACCACAGTCTAAGCCAACTGTCAACAGTACTGTACCTCATGTGTTATATGCAGCTGAAGTAATTTGGTCAGGGATTTATTCTTATAACTGGAATTGTGAATATATTGTATCTTCATGAGGAAATGAACCCATATGTAAGCAGCAGAACTAAACTGTTGTGACAGTATAGGTAAGGGAACTGAAAGATACTTTCAGAAGTCATCTAGTCATTGCTGCTAAAGCAGAATAGAAGAATTTGGTCCACAGCTGTTAAGAACAAAGACAGCAGGCCTGCCAGTTCCTGACCAGTGGCTGATAAATGCCAGCTGCATTCAGTCTCATGTTAAGTTAACTGGGGAAATCTGCATAGCTAGGGTAGTTTCATTTGTTGAACATCAGTTGGCTTTGTATCACCTCTGTTTTGTAATTAAGAGATTATAGCGATTCTGATTTCCAGAAACTGTCATTGAAGCGACAAGACCAGTTGTAAAATCAGTCAGTGATAACTTCATGTTTCCTTTCCTTGAGCTTAAGTGAGAGTAGAACAAACTTACACGGCTCTACTTCAGCAATGAAAACCCCAGAGGTCCTTGGCTTTGTGAAGGCAGACATACAGGCCATTTTACCGTCTCATTCCAAAAGGGTGGTTGGATGCACTCCCAGCATTTAATGCAGGCTACTAAATGACTGGAGGAGAAAGTCTGTGGATAAATTTTATACACAGTGGCAACAGATCAAGTTTGACAGGGATACTGTTGACAGATTTTGATATCTAAATAACATATTTCATGCTCAGTCTTTTTCAAGCAGTAAAAAAGAAGTCTTTTCTGCCTTCACTTTAAAAAAAGTGCATTTGCTAATAGCTATCCAAGTACTGACACACTCCACTAGCTCCTGTTGTTTGTGAGACAGATGTCCTTGTTCTCTGATACAACATAATGATGGAAAACAGTGAATGCTCATGAGTACTGCAGAGCACATTCCTTCCACTGTGCTGGGTGCTTTCCATGGAATGCATGTTGCTACCATCTTCAAACAGGGTCCTTGCTAAGAACAAGCCATTTTTCTAGGTAAGGTGGAAGCCCAAGACTAATGAAATGAACATAATCCAAGAAAAGACCAAGAGTAAAGAGTAAGACCACAGTGGTTCCGTGAACTGCAGAAGGCATGATGGCACTATTAAAAAGCAGCTGAAGGAAATATTATCAGTTAATACAACTTGGCAAATAGCCCAGGATAAGATTAGATTCTCCAAAAGTACAATACTAACCTTTAAATCAGAGACAAGATTGCTTCCTATTATTTTACTAAAGTGCACCTAACTATGGTTGCAGGCTCAAGAGAGATGAGACAAAATCTAGCTATAAATAATTTCTTATAATGATTTCTCTTAGTTCCCTTAGGCCTTCTCCTGCAACTGAGTTTGATATAGAAAACAGTAAAACACAATCTTTTGTTGTCTATGTAAGAGCAGCATCAACATCTTTACTGGTTCCTAAACTGATTTCCCTCCTTAATTGAAAATTAATTTTGCTAATTTCAGTGAGTAATGAAGTTTGATCTTATAGAGGAATTGATGTGATACTTAGGGGATCATGTCCAGTGGAAGAGATGCTTTTACTTAACATTTTTTTTGTGGTTTGGATCCATAAACAGATTTTGTTCATGGAATCTCTTCAATCATATATGCACCTTCAGCATATCTGCTTCTACATTTTCAAAAAGCATCCTATGAAATTTATTTTATGTTATATTTGTCTTATTCACACTGTCCTTGGAGTAGCTGATCATGCTACTTTACTTATGGCAAACTGGTTGCATTTGCAAATCCAGTTCTCATTGCACTGCAATGATTTATTTCTATCCTACTCGGATATTTTCAGGCTGCAGCTTGTGAAATAGAATTGTAAGAGCTTTGAAGTGGTTCCAATTATTCCATTTCCAGTCTTGCCTCAGATGGTACCCAACCTTATATCCCTTCTCCTCATCATGTTTTAACTACGCTTAAGGCTAAAAATAAAATAAAGATGTCATATAACACTAACATTTTTTTCAAAAATAATCAGTTATAATGTGATAAGAGCTTATGAAAGAGAAATGCTTATGGACTATGTGACTATATTGATGTACTAACTACATATCCCATTAGGTAAGTGCTTTACTTCACATATATAAATACTACCAGAAAATATAGCATCAGATGTTATCATTGCAGTAGCAGAAACAAAAATTGCCTCAATAGCTTTGTCTCCTGACAAAACTATTTTAACCAGGAATTAGTTGATCTTTTAACTATATAGTAAAAAACATGTTGGTGTGCTTGCATAATTTTAACTTAAAAAAATAAATTGAATGGCATTGGAGACCTGGGATTTTAATTTCTGCTCAAGATAACAGTAGAATTCTTCATATGTTTTGTAGAAGCATCTTTCCTTGTTCTGTTGGCACTGTGTCTGCAAACAAAACTGCCTGGTTTCCCATGTGTGGATAATACATGGGACATCTGGAGGAGATGGCTCTCAGTGTCTAGGATGGTGATGAGAAATCCAGAATTCCACTGTCACACTGTCAGGAGAAAAGACATTGCAACATGAGAGGGCAATATGCCTCATCAGGACTGTGCAGACATATTGCAGCAGAAGTCTTCTCTTGTTTTGTGCAGTCTGCACTTATTTGTGAAAGGTGGGAATGTATATCAGTGTGGCAGCAGGGATGGTACCTCCATCAGCTCTATGAATATACCAACACCAAAGGCTGTGTGTTAAAAGGACCTTGATGATGCTCGTGATTATGCTCTCTCAAATCACGACATCCCAAATTTGTGCTGCTAGTGTAATTATGCAGAAATAGCTACAGAGATTCTCACCTGCAGGGAGATTAAAGACAGTAAGACATCGAAGGGTGTAGATCCCAACTTCTTTGCTGTGAGAGTGCCAGAGTGCTGGACCACTATATGGAGTAGTTGTGGAGTCTCCTCACCTGTGCATTGCAGTAATGGACAACCGGTTGTGGGTGAGCCTGATTTAGCAGGGGGTTGGAGGAGATGATCTTCAAAGATCCCTTCCAGCTCCTATTGGGAGCTGGATTCTATGATTCTGTGTCTTATAAACCACAGGTAAAATGGATTTGTACTCCTGACTCCCTCATGTAAATTACACAGGGGGAGTTGCAGGTAGGCAAGAATGCTACTATCACTTGTTCACATTGCTGGCTAAACTACCCTCAAAAGCCTTGCAAGGACTCCTTCATACTCCTCACCAACCTCATGTAGTTAGGCTACCACATCTCTAAAACTCAGGTGACAATACAGGCTTGAGTTTAAAATTTCATCTTCCAGTAGCAACTTGGTAGATGTTTTTTTTGGTTTTGGTTAGAATTTTTTCAAGCAACAACAAAATATTTCGTGTTAGTTTTTATTTATTATATGTGGGTTTGGCTTTTTTTTTCTTTTTAAATTTTTTTTATTTATTTACTTTCATTAGTTCATGTTATTAGCAAATAAGATACACATAGATGAAGGCATAAATCCCATTCACTGGCAGCTAGATCAAAGAAATAGAAAAATGGAAACTGTTGAAGACTTCTTTGTTGAGTTGTGTACTAAAGCATTACTTACTTTCAGGAGAAGAAAAACGGGTGCAATGTGAGGGGGGTTATGTTGGTTTTTTTGTTGTTGGGGGTGGGGGGGATCTTGTTTGTTGGTTTTTCTCTTGTTATTCAGGAGTCTCTTTTCAGCTAAACTCGTGTGAAGACTGATGGTTCGAATGAGAACACCTGAAAATTTTGAGGAACAAAATAGGGGCATATAGTGGGAAAGGTGCAAGGCCTTAGCTGCAGTGTTTTGTGAGCAGCATCAGCTCTTACAATTACAATAAATGGGATAACCCTGTGCTGTTTTTTTTTAAAAACCAGTTAGTTTGGATTTTTGCTGTCCATACTGTTGGCTGAATGTTATTTCCACAGAATGGGTAAAAGTAATTCCTGTAAGTTTTCGGTAAACTTGAGTGAAGCACACTTGCTCACATTATTCAGATTGCATGCAAAAAAATCAGTTTCCTAGCTCCATTTTTTTTACTTCTGGGTCTGTTTCAGGTGCCTGCTACATACATAGAGTTTTGTCTGTAGACAGCATGTGCTGTTAAGGGGGAACATTAATGTATTTCAGACAATGAAAAAGAACAAGCCCTAATTTACACAGAAATACCCGTAGGAAACTAGGAACTGGTCAGGTTTGCAGTTATGACCTTCCTTATTTTGACAAGCAGGCATCACTTCCTTATGTGGGTTTTGAAGTCCTGTTTTAGTATATTGCCATTATGACAACCTGTGCATTGCAGCTTTAAATTACCTTGTAGGTTGAAGTCTACTGAATGAAAATAGAAAATCAACGGATTTTTTTTTCTCTTTACCAGGTGCTTGCAAACTAATATGTTTCCCTGCAGGCTAGAAATAAAAAGCATCTTATTAAATCACATCATAAATGACCCATGTAGCACAGTTTATTTTACATTACCTAGGCAAGGAGGCACTGAGCCAAATAAATCAAAGTGAACAAGGCAATAATTGTTCCTCCTTTTATATCACCTAAAATATAGGAGTAATGAAGGAAACGCGGTTAAAGTGAGAATACTTTATTAGTAATAGGCTTTTCTTTCACTGGTGTTTAGAGAAATGCTCACTGTGGATACAGAGGCCCTTTCCCCTGTATTTTCAAGATGACATTTCATATATTTGAAAAGGATAATGCTGAATGCTGCACTTGTAAAATAAGATCAGGCATAAAATGTAGGTGGCTTTTTTAGAGTACAGATTTTATGAGCTGAATTTGTTTTGATTTTTTTTTTTTTAAATAAATCCTTGCTGCAAGAAATCATACATTCACAGAGGGGTCAAAACATCTCTTCAGCGCTTTTATTAAAAATTCTATGATTTTCTGGAGACTAAAGATCACCATAGATTCTTTCTTTCATGTGCCAGATACTTTTATTGAAATAAATGGAATTACTTAATGGAGGTTATGTGGTGAATTTGTTTCTTAACTGAACTGTGTACTACACCTATTAGTCTTCAGCAGGATTAAGATTTCAGAGTAGCAAATTAGATTTAATCATTGCAGCTTAAGGAAATGAAATAGCAATATGGGTCAAAGTAGAAAAATAGCCTAATTATGATTAAAACATATAAAACAAAGAGAAATATATCTGCTTGATAAAGATTAATCATGGACTTGCCAGGTCTGAAACATGATTAAAATTTCAAAGGTGTATTTAAAGAAGCAGTCGTTTAAGACAATATTCCAACCTTATCAGTTTCGACTGAGGGAGGTCTTCTTAGTGCAGTGTGCAGTCTCTGAGGTTAGCCAGCAGCAGACACAAAAGAACACAAACTCCAGGAAATTCTGGAATATAAAATTATATACAGGTCCTTTCCCAGGATACCTTCCCATAGCTCTCTGTCTTGTGGTTGAGTTCACATTGCATTTGGATGATCCTGTTTATTTCATACTGATAGATTTGTCCTATTTGAATTTCTTCACCAGCGGAATTATGAAGCCTGCAAAAAAAGATCATTTCCTTCTGTTTGTTTAGGGTACTCAGTCCACCACAAAAATAAGAAATGATAACTATTCATTTTCTGTATTATAACTATTCATTTTCTGTTCAACAGGCAGTTGCCAGTGGTACTGGAACTGAGTGTTTCTGTTACATATCAAATTCAGATTTGGGGCTTTCAAGTCATAGTATCGCAGTATCACCACAGACCTCAAGACTAGACCAAAGCACCAAGTGCCATGTTCAAACCCACCTTGAACACCTCCAGGGATGATGACTCCACCACCTCCCTGGACAGCCCATTCCAGTCATGCAGACATTGGAGAGGGGCAGAAGACCATACCATATGAACACTATACAGCTTGCTGGTCTTTCTAATTCCAGCATTGTGATGTCCAAACCGCAGCTGGGAACCAAAAAGTCCAGAAGTACATTCAAATACCACGTTTTTCCTTTTAATGACTGTACTTACCATGAGATGTAGTGCCTACATTCTTCTCTTGTATTCTCTGAAACTGATATTTATAGGTATTCCAATTTTCTAATTTTCTGGTGAAAGCTCTTTGCCTTGCTGCTAACTGGGACCTCACATTCACCAAGATCTGCGTTTCATTCTACTTCTTATCTGTACCTTAACTGCTAGCTTTGACTCAAGTCATCAATTCTGCCTCAACTCACTCAGAATTTTTCGCATCAACTACATTTGTCCCCATGCATGGAGACCATAATTCCTGGTCCAAGGATGGTGTTGTTCTGCAAACATAAATGTAATAAAATTATACAGATTCTGAAGAAACATCACAGATTAAATCTGATCTTATTCTGAAAGTATTATTAATTACTTTTCCCATTAAAATTACTTCAGATTTCATCTGGCTGATTGCTCAGATTCCAGAAAAAAGAGGTTTAATCTGACCTGTAATTGAGTACCCTGAGTCCCTGTGTTGTCGTCAATCTCTGCAATTATGTTGTGCACTGTAGGATGGGTCTGTATGAATAATGCCAAAACTAGCAAATCCACATATATGGGCTAATAGTAGCCTAGATAGGGTTAGTTACCTCACAGTGAGGTCATGTCCTGTCTTTGGAGTAGCTTCTGCTTGCACATCCTTACCTACCTTTCTACTGTGTCCACAGTAGAAAAGCTCAGGCTAACTCAAACTCTGAAACAGGTGGAACAGGCAATGAGAGACCCTAGCAACAATCCAGTGCAAAGCCTGCTTACTCAGCTATCTGAGTATCAGCTGAAATTCAACCCACGGGAAATTCTCAAACTGGATATATAGACTTGCTTGTCCCCTCTCAAGGGAGCAGTCACCAGCCTTGGCACACAAGACCGTAATCCCTATTTCCCATTACTGGCAGGTGGGGAACAAACTGACACCTTATGAACTGTTTTGTAATCCTTTTGGGATGGAAAAAAAATCCGTTCTGTAGGTAAGGTAATCCTCACTGGGCCTTGTGGTTCTTTCACATGCCAGAAATTAATGGAAAGGGAGAGCAGTCCATATCCTTTCCCCTCCTTTGTAAAATGTCTTCTGTAATTTAGACTACTAAAGCACTTCAAATTCACCTTTACTCAAAGCACAAATCTTCTTAGAATACTGTTTTTTCATCCCAAATCACTGCCACAGATGATGAATGAATTTCTGGAATCAGCTCAGAGAATTGGCTCAGGAATCAAATACTTGGGAGAAGAACAGAGGAAAGAGAGTTGGGCCAGCTTCCACCAGCTGTCCAGAGGCGTGATCAACCCATTTGTGCATCTGTGCTGACTCTAACCTGCCAAACAGCCTGTGAAATATGTTGATTATTTTGATCCTCCATATAACAATAATTTTCAGGAATAGTTTTCATGATTTAAGGAGGAACAGAACCAAATAATCAGTACCAAGAATATCAATACATTGTCAGGGTTTTAATGACCAAATGAGACCTACGTTCTCCTGTTAGGGTACAATAGTCGTCTAGCAGAAAATTGAATGGCCAAGGGGTTGTGCCCATACTTTAGTGCCATCTGGTGAAGCAGACATGATCCTCTCTTCCATACTGTGTCCATATTAACCCCTAAATGTGTCTCTCTCTCTGTCATTGAAATTAGCAATGATTTTGGGTACAGGCCAACAGGAGAATAACAAAGGATATTGAGAACAGTTAAAAGAGATCAGTTTTCAGCTAAACATCTCTGTGCCAAATGAGACATTCCTGGATTGTCCTAATAGTCTCCTGGTGTAGGTCAGTGAAGATAACAAGGGGCACTTGCCATGAGTCATTTCTGACAGGATGCAGAATTGGATCAAGGAGCCTGGTGCAGGAAGCCAAAATATAATCAAAAGGGTGTTTAGTCTTTGTGCTTTTGGCTGATGAGCAATATCTGTGTGTCACTGGTGGCTCCAGTCCACAATTGAATTGTGTATGGATTTTGTTTACTGCCACTGAAGATGGCAGAAGAGTAGATGCTGTCTTTGTATACTGTTTGTTGTCTTAAATTAGTGGCTTTCAAGGCAATTGCTCTGTGTGTTTTGGTGGGATGGAACTGGGTGCAATGAGCATTACTTTGGTAAAATTGATTTTATGTTAACGTCAGTCATAATTGGAAGGGTTAAAGTATATCCAAAAGCAACATTAAACAGATTGTGCTAAATATGATGCATTGTCATAATCAAATATGTTGTTTGAAGGATAACCAAATATGGTCAAAGCTTTATTGTCACTACATGACCATTTACTAGAAGCCCGTAAACTACACAGTGCTTGTTAAAACCTGGGTGACCTTTTCAAAGCTGAGTAGAGTGCTAAGTATGCTAAATGAGTCATGTTTCCTTATCTGGTATGACAGATGTTTGATTTTGTTGACATTTGCAGGAATGTACAAACAATTACATCTTCAATTGTTTATTCATCAGAGAATGTGAAGTTACCTGATGGTGCATATATACCGAGGAGTTTTGTACAATAAATCTTGCTGTTGTTGTTGCTGGTCTCACACAAGCTTAACACAATTTAAAAAGACGTAAGCAACAATTGTTATCTTCACAGAGAGGTCATTTCTTCACGACAGGTGATGTTCCAGACACTAGCATTATCTCAGGGAAGCCCAAGATATTTAAAAAATAACTTCCAGACATTACAGAGTAATCAAGCATTTGCTCAAAACTACATGAAAAGGCATCTAAATTAGACACTTGAATTTTATGAGCTTCACCAAATGAAGAAGTAATCTGCTTTTTTGGATGTTCTTTGAATGCATGGGGAGTATCAGCTGGTTAGTTTACTGGGAATTCTTTTCCTTGGCAGTAGTTCAGAACTCCTAATTTTTTTTGGCAAATGTTTGAGCATGTCTTTCAATTTTCTTCCATCGCAATACTTACTATAGAAACACAGCAATGTAAAAACACTGTCCATTGACAAAATGATTGCAGTCCTCCAGTCTTTTATACAAGACCACTTGAACTGAGCGAAGAAATAGGGTAGGAATTAGACCATATTTATTCTGATATCGCAGTGCTATGTAAACAATCATTGAAGTTTTAGGAAAGTTCGGTTTTACAGTTAAGCACTACAGAATAGGGGAAAATGTAATGGGGAAATTTTACAAATGGCTTTTTATTTCTTCATTCTGTGCATATTCATTCCCAGGGAATAGTATTTTTCAGTTTAACAGAGAGCAACTGTAAGTGTTCAGACACTTCTGTAAAATCTTGTTACCTGTGAACCACCATACATAGACACGGAAAAGAAAGAAAATCAATAACTAGGAAAAGATGCATCAAATAGAAGTAAACAAAATGGTGGGACAAAAAGCTGACATGATATTTCACATAATTTCAGGGTTTTATCACTTCTACAAATGTTTATAGTTCATTTGACATTAAAAAGAATTTGCTAATCAGCTAGACTTTGTATGCATCCAATTACTATTTTATAGTTCCCTTAGAAAAACAAAACCTACAGCATTTTTCACTAGGACTTCTCTATTTCTTTTAAACATGCCTGTATTTCAAGAAATGCAGCTGCTTTCTTTAAGGTCTGAAAACACTCAACAAGGCAAACCAGGAACTTTCCAATTTAACTACTTCTGTTCTAAAAGTCTGCTTTATGTGACATTAGCAGTGTCATCCTTGCTAGCTTAAAACCAAATTTTTGAAAGGACATGGTAATACCATAGAGCTTTGGGTATTTTCTGGGTTTTGAATGCTTTATATGTTTACCACCTTTTTAAGATAAGGAAGTAGTTAAATATTACAGAAAAACCTGAAGAAGATTCTAATGGAGAGGGAGGAAGCAGTGAAATTTTGGTGTCCTGCAAGAGTAGCAGAGACATAGTGAAGCCAGATGATCCAATGCCTCTTACAGGCATTGGATACAAGAATATTTGAAAATTTTTGAGTATCAGTGGAATAGAAATGTCACATGGGTAGCTAATCACCTGTACCAAACACAACAAGTGCTGAAGTTTCATAGGATACTTATTGCTAGAAACAAAGAAAATAGTTTTTCATAATGGTTAGTGAGATGATAGATGTTTGAGAAGGAAAATGTTTGAAGACAAAGATATCTTTTAAAATATATGGTTCAAAGTTTTCTTTACTATTTTTAGTTTAACGACATCTAATTTTGAGGATTATGACTTCCCAAACTCAGCACTGATCTGATGTTCACAAAATGTGTTGGTAGACTGTTTCTGAAAAATTATCCTGTCTGAATCATTTGACATTTTGGGTATTCAGAATTCAGTATCTTGGGTCACTAATGCAGTAGAAGATATAAGCCAGAATACGGAGTTCCATTGCTGTTTTGATTTTAAAAGTCCTCCCATAATTGCAGATGGCCTAATTCAGTTGCATACATACCATAAATAGAAAACATGAATCCCATGTCTTTAGGAAACTGAAAAACATTCTGTTCTTTGGCATGCAGCTACAAAACCCCTTTTGTCCATTTGTGCATGTGTTCAGTTCATGTTTTGGTGCTAAAACTCTCAGGCAATGGCAGGGTGCAGTTTGCACCCACACTATTTAACTCAACACACTCACCTCCTCCAAAAACTAGATCCATCCACACTGCCTGTGGACTTGCTGGCTGTAGCAGACACAAATTCACTGATACCTATTCATATGGAGACTGAGAAAACATAGGTCTTAATGTTACTCTGGGTTTTTTGGTTGCGTTTTTTTTTACCTGACAGGTGAACAAACACCATTCACTGGACAGCTTTTACTAAACCTGATTTGCTGCAGACATGAGGCATTTTGTCTTAGTATATTTCATATATCACTTTTTAATCTTTAACGAGATGGTTTGAACTCTTTTCTTTTTTTCTTTTTTCTTTTTTTTTTTTTTTCCCAATATGCTTGCCTTGAATTTTCTTCTGTTTCTGTTTGGTCCATAATTTCCCAAAGGTTTTTGATTTCTAAGGGAGACCAAAAGTTTCATGTAGTCATCTTACATGAACATTGCTAAGGGACCTTAAAAAAGAAATGAATGTTTTCGTCCCCGATGACACACTGTATTTTCCCCTTCTATAATATCAGGGAAAAAAAACTTTATAAAGTACATTCATGTCACTTCCAAAAGCAGAACTTACATTTATTTTTTTTCCTACATGACCTGATTTAGTGGTTGTTTTCCTGGATACTTGAGGGAGGGTATCTATATTTAATTGGAGGAAGAAGCAGTATGCAGTCACTTCCCACCTAGGGGAGCTTTTGGAAAGAATATGAGAAACCCAGGTTCAGTTTCAAATGATCTCCAGTAGCCTCCTGAGAGTGGGCTTTAATTCACATGATTTCAGGTACCCCGATGAAGATCTGCTCTCAGTACCATCTGCCAGAGCACATTCACTTTTAAAGGATTATTTACCTGTTGCACAGGAGGAATTGTTTATTTGCATTTTTGTCATGGTAGGCCTAAGCAGGCCAAAATAGGTTTGTACATGTCTTGACTCGCCCAGACATGTTTTTCTGCTTTCCCTCCTTCTGTTTTGGGGAGA
>VWZE01020833.1:424541-451508 GCA_013396675.1 Eubucco bourcierii | reverse complement strand
TCCAGGGAGGGAGCATCCACAACCTCCCTGGGCAACCTGTTCCAGTGCCTCACCACCCTCACTGGAAAGAACTTCCTCTTAACATCCAGTCTAAATCTCCCCTCTGCCAGTTTAAACCCATTGCCCCTTGTCCTGTCATTGCAAGACTTTGCAAATAATCCCTCTCCAGCCTTCCTGTAGGCCCCCTTCAGATATTGGAAGGCTACTACAAGGTCTCTGGGAAACCTCTGATCATCTTCGTGGCCTCCTCTGGACCCACTCCAACACTTCCATGTCCTTCCTATGCTGAGGGCTCCAGAACTGCACACAGTACTCCAGGTGGGGTCTGACAAGAGCAGAGTAAAGGGGCAGGATCCCGTCCCTTGCCCTGCTGGCCACGCTGCTCTTGATGCGGCCCAGGACTCAGTTGCTGTCTGGGCTGCATGTGCACACTGTAGGCTCATGTTGAGCTTTTCATCAGCCCAGACCCCCAGGTCCTTTTCCTCAGGGCTGCTCTCCAGCCATTCACCACCCAGCCTGTATGTTTCAGCCTGCAGTTCAAAAGGGAATAAGTCTGTCTCTTTCAGTACCCAATAAATAGCTGGAAATTTATAAATATATGGTAATTACATAATTAATATTTTTAATTGCATATTTTATACAGGAATGTTAAAAAGTTGAACTCTAATCAAATGGAAAACATGGAGCTTCTTGTGGCTACAAAACAACAGTTAGAAAAAAAACTCGACAGGCTTACTGCTATCCCTTCTGCATGTACTTATGCTGATCCTAAAGCAGTGGATGAAGATGTAAGTAGTTCAGTGATAATTAGTTTTTGTTTTGTGTGTCTAAACTGCTAGCATTTCTGCATAAATACAAAAAGCATGTAATTTGTGATGCAGTTGTACTTCGTAACAGTTGTAACTTCATGAAACATTCTGAATATTTCCATTAAAAATTGATTCCAGATATGAGACTTAGAGAACTTTAATTTTGAGATGTATGGGAAATTTTCTGCCAGCAAGAAAAAGATGTTGACTTATCCTTGTGATAGCAGTCCTGAAATGTATGCTACCATTAATTAATTTTCATCAACTATCAGCAGTACAGTTCTATCACTTGATTCAGATCTTGATCAGATTTTTTCTGAGTCATTAGCATAGGCTATATGGCACCTTTGTGTACTTATTGAAACATTTTTATGCCCTTCATATCTTGTAAAAATATGAACTAATGAATTATTACAGGCTTTAAAAGTTTTAGCCCCAATTCAATGCTATTTCTGAGTTTGGGAAAAGGAAGCTGCTAAGTGTGTTATGAGATGGTGGTACTGGGCAGGGATGACAAACAAAAGCAGAAGAGTATCAGCTACATGTAGCTACTTAGGAATTTATTCTATGATGGTGGCACCCAGTACATGGTCATAAGGCCATACTTTGAGTAGGAAAATCATGAACATGCAAACTTGCCATGTCTGCATGGTTGCATTTAGCTGCATGGTGTGACAGTTGATGCTATTGTAATGGCATTTGTTGGAAAGGTGATAGAACCTGATAGTGTATAGAAGTGGATTTGTCATCATAATGAAGCTATTATTGGTACATACTCAATTGTATACTTTTGGCTTCAGATTGACTGAAGATCATAAATGGTTATATTCCTCAGTAATGCTTGGAACTTCATTAAACAAGACCTTTCTTTTGTTAACAGCACCTGGTTGTGGTTAATGCTTGACATCTGTTTTTATTTGTAGACTTTTAAGAAGATTTTTCATCGTGTTAGGTTTGAGAGAAGATGTTATCTGCAGCAAAGCATGGCACTGAGGGGCATTGGGTTTCATCATGGATCTATGTCTGCCAAGGAAAGACAAGTAGTGGAGATGCTTTTCAGGCTGGGATATATCAAGGTTGGTCAACTAGGATCAGTTCTTCTAAAATTTTATATTAAAAATATAATGTACCTTTCACCAGTCATAAGTATATATTGCATTGAGTCATGCTCATTTAGAAGATGTTGACATGAAGGTTTCTGAACAAATAAACTGGGTGAACAACTGGATGAACCAATAGCTATAGAACCCTATTTCTGGCTAAGAGATTCTATCCTTCAGATTACTAATATCATAGGATGATAGAATAATTTAAGTTGGAAAACATCCTTGAGATCTTTTAAACATGAGGACAAACTTTTTCACTGTGAGGGTGATGGAACACTGGGACAGGCTGCCCAGGGCGGGTTGTGAAGTCTCTCTCTCTGGAGATACTCAGAACCTGTCTGGACGTGTTCCTGTGTGATCCGGTGTAGGTGATATTGAACTGGCAGAGGGGTTGGCCAATACCCTCAGGTCTTTGTCTGCTGGGCAGCTTTCCAGCCATTCTTCCCCAAACCTGCAGCAGTGAACAGGGTTGTAACCTGAGTACTACTTCTTAATGTGCAAATGTAATGGCTACGTGAAATACACTAGAGAGCAAATTTTGTGTATGTTCAGTTAAGGTTTAGCTATTTGAAAAATTAGAAAATTCTTTTTGTGGTTTAAATTGCATATTACAGGTGTTGTTTTTTTTTTTCTAAAATTGGATGTTGCCTTTACTAATAGATACAATCATGTTTGTTACTGTATAGGTAGTTACAGCTACTTCAACACTTGCCCTAGGGATCAACATGCCATGTAGATCTGTTGTCTTTGCTGAAGATTCAGTCTTTTTAGATGCCCTGAATTACAGACAGGTATGGAAATAGAACACCTAATCGTTGTTATAAGAACAGTACACATGTAACTGTTATCACACACATCTTTAGAAAATAAGTCTTTTCTTTTACATATACTTCCAGGTATGTTCTGAGTTTTAGCTGTTCATTTAGGTGACAATAATAGTTTTACCTAAGATGATTTTACTAATGTTTCAGCCCATAAATAATGCATACAGTCAAGAGACCTGTTTCAGTCAGGAAAATATTACAGCCACTTAGTGAATTAAAGGCCATTCAGTATGCTGTTTTGGGAGCCAGAAAGACAAAAGCTCTTGTTCGTTCTAGCCAGAGTTTTACAAATGTGTGAAAAGAACGTACAGTGCGGGGTGTATGAGAAAAAGAAAGATTAGTTACTGAATTAACAGCACTTTTGAGTTCCTTCAGTCGTGGAAATGGCATTCCACGCAGTGCAGTACAGCAGTGTGTAGATGAGATTGCAAATCCAATAAAAGAGAGTGCTTCTAGTCATGGCACAACTTATTGGATGGGCTGAGAAACCCTTCATTATGATTATCCACAATCTCTTCATTCACTCCTGTTTCCTGCTCTTATACTGCTTTTCAAACCTGTATTGCCATGTAGTACTGCCAGCTTGCATGTGGTTCAGGAGATCATATAGGCCAGATATAGCTGATGACATCACCTGGCAGACTGCTCTACATCAGTGTGAGTGGTTCTGTGCAGTAACTGAACCTACATGCATCAGCCTTCCACTTCACATAAATTATATGACTCCAGCTTTGTGACACCGTGTGGCAGGTCCCCACAATGGACTTGACCAAGAACAGGTCACCCTAGCAAGGGAATAAATCCTTAAGAAGATTCTCTCTACTCCTTATTCATATTCTCTGCTCTTTATTCATATGATGAATGTCTCTGCCTCAAGTCTACCCAGAAATAATTTATAACTAAAGGTAACTTGAAAACAGAGATGGTATATAGGTATAAATTAAGTTAAAACTTATCTTGAATGAATATAAATATTAAAAAGATATGTGAGTGAACCTAACCATCTTAGCCAGTGTTTAGGTCTTCTATCAAATTTGGAAGTTCATATTTTAAGTAGTAAATAAACCCACCAACTCTGTAAAGCATCTATATTTGAGGTGCAACATACTTTACCCACATAATTTTAGCAATTTGTCATAAAAGCTTTATCAAGACTGCAAAGATGGTACCAGTAAATACAACTACAGCATATTTAAAATATATAGTTACTATTTTAATAATGTAATTATAGAATATTATATTCTTAGATGTCAGGACGTGCTGGAAGACGAGGACAAGATATGATTGGTAATGTGTTCTTCTACGACATTCCATTCCCCAAAGTTGAAAGACTTATCAAGTCCAACGTGCCTCAGCTGAAAGGCCAATTTCCTCTGACTGTTTCCTTAATATTGAGACTCATGCTGTTGGCTGCAAAGGCTGATGACAAAGCAGACGCCAGAGCAAAGGTTTAGTATTTGTTTCTTAAAAGCAATTAAGTTAAATTATAATGTGTCCTTAAAATAAGCACAAAGACATGAACTTCAGAAGTAAGCAATCTGCCTCCAAATGAAACTGCATATTGCTTCTAGCACCTGTGCCATCTTCTCCACAGTATTGTTCTGTGCTTTTTCACTCATTTATTCTTTGCAATAAGTATCATCAGAATGAATGCTGCTATCAGGAAGGTATTTTAGTGGCTCTTTCTAGGCAATATTTGCATCAACCTGGAAAATCAGAATGTCTTCCAATATTTAAAATTTCATCTGTATTTGAGAAAAGCACACATAGGGAAGAGAGGTGATATGGAATGCTGTCTCAGTGGAAACAGTGAGAAAATTCTATGTATTGCTCACTCATTTAAATCCACATACTAACTCTCTGTAATCGAAAGATTCATATTCTTGCCATTTCATGCAGTGATTGAAGTGAAAAACCCATGGCCATGCTTACAAATTGGTCAGATTTCAAAACTTCCTGAGTTTAGTTTAATGATATTTAAATTCTTAAGTTTTAGAGCACTATATGAATTTAATGTAATTAACTTTAAAAACCTTGGCACAAGCACACATTTAGAAAACGAATACACATCTGACAAAGGATAAACATTTTCACAAGCGTTTCCAGGAGTTAGGTATTCAATGTATATAAAAATACAACATAACCTTCAGCCAGCACTTTTGCTCTGAAAGCCGGTTGATTAAACAAAGCATAAAAGCTGGATATTGCATTTCTTTGTTTGTTACAGTATGAGAAATCCCTTGAATTTCTAATTTATTTTTTTTCTTCCTGTTTGTTTGACCAGGCATTGTCAGTGTTGAAGCATTCACTGATGTCATTCAGGAAAGAAAGATATGCTGAAATATTAAAAATTTATTTTGTGTTTTCCTTGCAGTTTCTTATCAAGGAGGTAGGTTTTAGCTCATTCTTATGAAGGATAATGCTTATAGCTACTGATTCTCATTTGTTTGTGCTAGTATGCTTTAATTTAAAGAATTATGTAATTTATATTCCATACCAACAGGCTATAAAATTGTCATAAATGTTATAGAATAAATTCAGTAGGAAAAGTCATATGGCATATGGTCTATATGATTGCAAGTTGAATAAGAAAGTAAAATTTGAGCATTTATATTGTATATGAAAATGATGTAAATTGATAGGGTTTTAAAATGTATTGAGGATTTGAGTTCATTTCCAAAATGCCGGGAGGAATTATACCTCAAATGAATATGAAATAGGTCTTAGAGAAGAATGAAAATTAGTCATCATTTGTCCACAGAAATAGTTTCAGTTTATTGGATACCATTTTTAAATTTTTTTAATGAATGACTCCATTTTGATTTACAGCTCAGGACTATAGCCAGTAAGAGGCACCAGTAATGTGATTACATTAACAAGTCATCTGTGCTCAGGTTTCCCAGTCCTGCTCCTGATAGGAGCCCCAACCAAAATGTCAGCCCCTCTTCTGGGTACCCCTTCTGTGTGAGACCAGGAGTTACTGTTAGCATAGGAACTGTGCAAAACCTGGCCCTCATATCTAGTATCCTATCTCTAAAATTTTTCCTATGGTAGTGTATATTAAAAAAGGGCAATCACATATCTATATCTATATCTATCTATCTATCTATCTATCTCTATATCTATATCTATATTATATCTATATCGATATATAGATATATATAGATATAGATATATATGTAGATAGATATAGATATAGATATAGATATAGATATAGATACATTATTTATATGTGAGATATACATATATATATATATGAAACTGTATAAGCTTCTAGCACCCAAACATCTTGCAGCAACATATTTGACAGTTCATTGTTTGCTGTGCTTTTATCCCATCAAAAATTTGGACTAATAGTTTTTTTAAATTAAAGTTGCATCAAATCTTACTTGGGTGACTCTATGCGCTTTTCATTTGCAACATGATCCATACTGGCACTAAAACTGTGAAGTCAAGATTAATGCTTTGCACAGGGAAACAAAGGCCTCCTATGGAAATACTCAAATAGTTGGTAACTTGTTTTTTAAATGTAAGGCCTTTCACTGGAAATTGCATGAGCTCACTACATAGCTATGCATTAAGTTGAAGTACTATACTGAATGCCACTTTTTACTGTTTTTGAAATATCCATGTTCATCTTTCACAAGGAAGGTTTTGGTTTGTTTTTGTTTTGAAATTATATAGGGCTACCTGGATCAAGAAGGTAATCCTATCGGATTTGCAGGGCTTGTGACACACTTGTTCTATCATGAACCTGCAAATTTTGTTTTAGTGAGCTTTCTTGCAAAAGGTTTATTCCACAAATTGTGTCAGCCAATTACAGGTATGTAACACTCCATACAGGCTCTGTAACTTAAAATGGTTTTTGAGTTTTCTGGATGCCTTCTTGCTGCTACCACATTTGCTTGCACGGCCTTCATAATCATATTCTTGGCCTCTGCCTCTACATACCCTGCATGTGCTATTATTTCTGTCTGAGAAAGCATGGCAATTATCTATTGCCATGAACTTAAATTTATTATTCGTGAAACAGTCTGATGAGATTAAAAAAGAATGCTATACATAGAAAAATTAGTAACAAGGTTTGAAATGTAGCAAATATCAACAAAAAAGATTCAGGTACTACTAATTCTCATTATATGAGTCAAATCCATTCTGTGCATTGGGATATGCTGCAATATGTGAACATATAAGAATTCACTATTATTTTATACATATTACCATATGTTGTTTAATTACATATTTGGGGGGGAGGGTGTTGTATGTAATGAGCTGATCATTATCCAGTATAGTTTTGCATAACCTCTGTCATGACAATGTCAGATGGAAAGGCAACTCCTGAACAGAAGCTATTTATTTTAAAAGAAGAAAAAAAAAAAATTCTTATTTAACCCAATCGCTTTCTGTTTTGATATAGGCACAACTGTTTTTTCAGAAGATGTCCTGGAAAAGCTAGTGCTTATTCTAGCAAACCTGTTTGGGAGAAAGTATCTTCCAGCCTGCACCATGAAATACAAACACAAATTTTGCCAGTCAAAGGTAGAGAAGGCATTGTTCTTTGCTGTAACTGACATTATGTACCACTTCAATGAACTTGTTTTCTTCTGTTGGTTAAAATAGCATCATTATGGTGTACATACAGCATTCTGATGGGTCTGTCGGTAGCTGCCTACTCAGCCACTTCTCT
The DNA here is from genome assembly GCA_013396675.1 of Eubucco bourcierii. Lineage (NCBI taxonomy): Eukaryota > Metazoa > Chordata > Aves > Piciformes > Ramphastidae > Eubucco > Eubucco bourcierii. Next base: position 444,082 of record VWZE01020833.1, on the reverse strand, counting down.
GTCTCAACACAAAAAAAAAAGATGAAAAAACTCATGGGGCAGGGGAGATTGCTTACATTATGATCATGCGGAAAACCAGCCTCAACTTGTGGAAAATTAAATTAGTTACCAATTAAAACAGATTCTGGTAGTGATAAACAAAAAAATAAAAATTTCAACACCACCTTTTCCCTCCTCCTGTTTTTTCCAGGCTCAGCTTTACTCTCATTCCTGACTCCTTTACCTATCCACAATCCCAAGCAGTGCAGGGCTAATGGGAAATGAGAAATGAGTTGTGGTCCATTCTTAACAGCTCATTCTGCCACTCCTTCCTCACCTCACACTCCTAGTCTAGTGTGTATCTTTCTGTGGGCTGCGGCCCTTCAGAAAAAAACTTGCACCAGTGTGGGCTTTCTCTGAGTTCTTTCAGGAAATAATCAGCTTCTCTAGTGTGGGGTCCTTCACAGGCTGTAGGTGTGGTCAGTTCTACAGACTCAGGAGAATTGCCACTTTATACACTTCATCACCTGGAGCACCCCTTTCCTCTCCTTCTCCGATCTTGGTGCTTGCACTGTTGCTTCTCACTCTGCTCTGTGACATTTTTACCCTCTCTTAAATAAGTTTTCACAGAGGTGTTGAACTCTGCTCTGTCCCATGATGGGGCCATTGGAACTGACTGTATCTGTCACCTTGGCCTCTTTTCGCCACAGCCAGCCCTGAACTGACCCCACCCTGCTAGCACTTTGCCACTTACATGCAATACAAATAGTTAGAATAATGAAGAAAGTACTTAGTGGATTAAAATAAATAAGTCTTGATTCAACCACAGAAGTAGCAGTTGGGTATCAGGTTAAATAAAAAGTACCAGATTGTTCAAGTCTGTTCCAGTGCTGATAAGATGATTAAACAATTACTGTTGTGATACTGAAAAATCTAGAGTTATAAACAACACAGCATTTCTTTATACTATGCAACTCAAGCATCTCTTCCCCAAATAGCAATTTACTTTCTTCTCCTCACCCTGCTAGAATTTTGTTTCCATCTAAGGACCTCTAGCTTTTTGTGACATATACTAATAACTCTGTGGTAAATGACACTGCAGACTTGGACCATTTTCAAAAAAATGGGACAATGTTATTGGGATGAACATTAATATTAGTTATTTACAAAGTTAATCAAACATGGGCACAGACAGAAAGTGAAACATTTGTAATGTGCTCTTCTGTGTGAAGTCTTAACATTTTGGAGGACTCAGCTGTGGCTGGAACAACAGGGGAAACACCTTCCAGATGAAAATGTTTGGCCAATTTGGCAAACATTGCAAGAGGAAAAATGTTATTAGTTCTGAAAAGCGGCTAGTCACATAGGACGAATTGTGGGGCTGGTGTGGCTAATGGTAGCAAAGCATTGGTCTGTCATGTTTGTGGGGAACCTATTGAACACAAAGATATGCAAAACAAGATCTGGGAAGATAGTTCTTCAGAGGGCCCTCTTTTTAGCTAACTGACACATCTTTGAAGAAATTTGTTTGCCAAGAATCCTGAGTAAAAATCCAGGAATTGTATACACATTGTGTATCTTCTGTGCCTTTTTCTGCATGAAATTCTCATTCATTTTTTGAGATACATTAATTCTAGATGGTCAGGCAGTCTAAGTTGGGTGAAGTCTTGAGCTACGCTCTTTCCCTCTTTCTGCTAATACAGTTTGTTTGTGTTCTAACATGCTATGTATGCAACAATGTAGAAAGGCACCTTTGGACAAATTACCTGAATTAAGCAATAAATGGCCTGTGATTTCAGGTTTTTCTAGAAGATCTGCCAGAAGACTTTGCAGATGCTGTAAATGAGTACAACACCAAAGTAGAGGAGAATTTTGCTCATTTTCTTCTGACAACTGCCAAGCTGGCAGATAAGGAACAAGAATACAGACTTCCACTGTCAAAGACAGGTAGGAAGTGAAAAATTAATGCATAGTCATAATATGTGGAATGGTTGTATTAGAAAATTTAGCTTGCATCTTACTTTGTAAAGATATAAAATTGTGAATTCAGACATGCTAATAAAGAGATACAGTTTCTACTTTACATACATTTTACAAGCAGTAGGGGTGTTATTTTACATATTAAATGTTTTGTACAAGAAAAGGATAATTTTCATTGCTATTTTATTATTTCTTAGGGGAAATAAAAACCAAGGTGCCTTTTTATAAAATGAAAACCATTGTTTAATTATCGATTACAAGATTTTTCATCTAATCATCAATTCACTTGCTGATTCTTAAATGCCTGTGATATTTGAATTGCTTTCAGAGTCTCACAAAGGTTTCATTTTCAACATCTGAACAGCCTTAAGGTTGAAGTAACAGTTAAGAACATTGCAGCATTTCTTACATCAACTAAATTACTTATGCCAGTAAATGACGTCCAGTAGACAAAGCAATATGAAATGGCACATTGCCATATGGTCTAAGATGGTAAATTACAGTTTTCTGTTTCCAGTACACAGCACTGTACAGTGCTGCATAACGGTATGATGTTGTCAACACTATAGTGATTTTGTTTTTTTCATTTCGAATCTAAGCCTGATACATTACCTGAAAAACACAGAAAATGAAGAGCTATAAATAATAGAAAGATGGAATTCCAAATTAGAAGAACAAAGCACAGGCTGCCTTGCATTTTCAGAATATATTAATGTTACTAATGTTACTTTTACCCAGGATGCAATGTGGTTGCATTCTCTGCATTTTGCTGAAGCTATTCCACTTTAGGAACATTATTTTTAATTAGATTTACATAAAAAGAAATACAAGAATGAACCATGTCCCGTGGGTTGGGATGGCAGACTTTTGTACCAACCATAACTTGGGGCAAGGCTGAAAAAACAAAAAAGCACACACAAAAAAAGCCACCTGTCAGTCAATACTGTCAAACTGCTCAGATTCTTTTTCTGAATGCCATTAACAGTGTAACTGCAGCATACTTAACCATAACACAAAGCACAAAAGGTTGCAGTGTAAGAATTCACAGTATTGTTTATAATTTGGAAAGGAAGAAGTAGTTTTTATTTAGAGAAGGAAAAATCAAAAGTACAAATATATTTATAAATAACAGCAGTTTTGCAGACCGTAAGCTAGCTGAAATGCCATGCTGCTGTAAAACCTGAAATTCATACTGGGTTGCATAGACCAGAGCACTTGTATGTGACAATCTTCACATACTTGAGCCCTAACAGTGCCTCAGTTAGAACATTCCCCTCTTGCTTCAACAAAAATGTTGTCTGGGAGTCCAGATGATAGGAATAAAAATTATTAAATGTCTAGCTATAAAGACCTGTGAAGATAGGTTGAAAAAATTCTGGTTTTCTTCAATGTCGAACACAATAAAATATGAAGATAAAAAGAAGTCTTCTAAAAGTCTAACAACATTCCCTTTGTTTCCCTTTGGCACAACTTCACGCTGTTAGCAATTTTGGCTACAGATGAGTCAAGGAGCAAGGCTGAAGTGGTGAGGCGGATGACTGAGATGTAATTATTCTCACCACTAGAAAGCTCTCTCTTATAGACTGTAATCAACTGTGCAGAAGTTCTAACAAACAGAAGAAACAAACATCAAGAAGCATTTAACTTTATAAGGTTATTTACTTCTTTAGATTTTACATCTAAGAATTGGCGTGGTTCTGAACTAGCATCTTATTTGATGGACAATACCAAAAGCATATCTGCTGTCTCGCCCTTTGCATGTTTATCTGGAGTGACTGATAACGATCTGTTTCATGGGAAAATCATCAATAAAGTAAGTTTCATGTTTGTTTGTTTTCATGAGGGGCAGAATTTTATTTCAGATGACTAAAATTTGTTTATTACAATATTGCTTCTGTGCAATATGATGACATGATGATGTGTCAGTTTTTAGGAAAAGTGATTTGAAAGGTATCAAAAGAAGAAGAAACAAAAGGCAGCACTGAGTAGGGTGCACGACATTATCACACTGCAAGAAACACTAGAGCAGATATAGGAAAACAATCTGTAGTTTACTTTCTTGTAAGTTCTTTCCAGATCTGAGACAAGTAAATGACTAAATTTTCAAATTCAAACCATACCCCCAGTTTGTTTTCTCTATTTTTTTTTAAAGTAAAAATGAATGATGGAAGTCTCAAGGATCCTGGCAAAAGGATGCATTATTGCATTCATCCTTTGCTTGTCAGCTAGGATTTCAGCAAGTATGTTCAATTAGCATATGGATTAACCTAGCTGTAAGGCACCTCAGCTTGCATTTGTTTCCTATCCGCTTGCATTTTCCTGCAGTCACTGAAGAATTAGGGAATTATCTTATGACTTCTAATTCTATAATAGAAAAAAAAGAAATTCCTACAATGGGGGACTTGAAATTCACCTCCATCTTTAAAATGTTCCGTGCTTAAGGTTAATACGTTCAAAATATCAGTGAGAGAGTTCGAATACATGATCTATGCACATGAAAAAAACCTTCATCTAAAACGCAAGACAGCCCCAGCGGCCCAGTCAAACTTTAAATTGCTCAGAACATTGCACAGCTGCGCTGGCAGTCTAAGTCACTTTACTAAGAAACTCTTCTTTTCTCCAGCACATGTATTTAGCAGATATGTAGACTGGTCTAGGAGTTAAAGCATGGAGTTTTCCAGCTGCAGTTCTAAAGGTGTAGGTTTCACAAAATAGGATATAAACAAAACCACATAAGCTATTAAAAAGATACTTTTTTGTTTGTTTTGTTTAGGCTGTGTTACGTTCCCTTGGAATTAATGTCACAAACTGCCCCCTGCTTTATTTAAAAAAGTATGATAACCAGGGAAGGAGGAGGCCACTCAATGCATATGCACTGGACTTCTATAAGCATGGTTCCTTGATTGCATTGTCAACTGATAACTGGTATGTACCACCATTTTTAATAAATAGCAAGTTTACAGTATGCACATAAATACATGTTTTTGTTTTTAAAACCTTCAAGAACATAGTGATGGAATAGCTGTTAAATATGATTACATTAGTTTAGAATTTTAATGAGAATAAAACATATACTGCATTGAAGTGCAATGGCTGTGAAGTATTAGCCAGGTGTTCAGAACAGTATCATAGAAGCCTTGGCTTCAGAGACACAGGTTATTTAGAAAGGCTCTTCAGATTTTAAATTTGTTTGTTTGGTTGGTTTGTTTTTGTTCAAAGTTTTTTCCACTAGGAGAAAGATCAGGAAAGTCCCTGAACTGAGGAAGTCCAATGCAGTAATCTAGATGGTAACATAGCATAAAAGAGATGTCAGAAGCTTAGTCAAATAATACAGAAACGAACAAAAGGAAGAATTCATCATCATTGTGAATTTCTATCTTTATGATTTGACTAAGATTTTGACATCTCTTGACTTTACTAATGGTGAAACTATGTTATAGTGCATATCAATTTGACTTTTTTTTTCCTTTCTTTAGGTTAAATGAAGGGGATGCCTACTATGCACTAAAGGATTTTGCACTCCTCATTAAATCTGTTGGGTATGATAAACTTCTGCTTTTTAATACAAAACATTTCATTTTAATACCAACTTAAAATCAAACAGTTCTGTTTTGTTGTTTTTTTTTAAACCCAGAACATCACTGAGTGAACTGTGTGATGATCCAAATGACAATGTTCTACTGGCATTCAAACAACTGGGAGAAATCTATGAAGAGAAACTGAACTGTGCTATCTGAAGAAGCAGCAGTACATAATAAAATCTCTTACCAATGACAGGACAAGGGGCAGTGGGTGGAAGTTGAGGCATAGGAAATCCCATGTAAACACGAGGGAAATTTTTTTTCACTGTGAGGGTGATGGGAACACTGGAACAGGCTGCCCAAGGGGGTTGTGGAATCTCCCTCTCTGGAGATGTTCAAAACCTGCCTGGATGCATTCCTGTGTGATCACATGTAGGTGATCCTGCTCTGGCAAGGGGGTTGGACTAGATGATCTTTTGAGATTCCTTGCAACCCCTCACATTTTGTGGTTCTGCAATTACCACATTGATCAGCTGCCTTTTGAGTGACTAGGTCTTAATTATCAAATGTTTCATCCAGTATCAGTAATACTTTAGAAAATTCAGCTTCACTTACTGACATTTTTGCAGCTCTAATATTGCCTAAATAACTGTTTCTGAGATATTTCAAAACTAGATAATTCCACATATCTTTCAGCTGCATCTTTTTCATTTTAGGTAATGATATGCATGTCAAGACAGCTCTCAAATACGGAACAAATGTCACAGTTGTGACAGCTGGAGAGATTAGTCTGTCAGTAGAGAGCACTGTTAAATTTCACTAGGATGTTGAGCAATCAGTTGGCAATTATAATCAAATTGTTCTAATTATTTTCCAAGGCCACTATTGAGCTAGTAGTAGTAACAGAGTTAACAGTATTAACAGAGTTTTTAAAGTCTGCAGTTTTAGTCTACAAAATTTTAAGTAAGTATATATGATTTTGTTGCTGTAATACAGTTTGAGTAATAAAATGTTGCAATCCTATGTAGAATGGCTTTGTTTTTCACCTTATGTATCTTTGAGGGTCAGAGAAATTCAGGACATACGTAAGTTTTAAAAATTACTGAGTTTCATAAAGTACATTTCCAAACTACATTTCTTGGTATTTGCTGTAAGAAGCAAAATTCTTAGCAATATTTTAATAGTAGTCCAAAAAGCTCTTTAGTTTAATGCTACATTTTAATTTGCTTGTTGCCTGGAAAAAAGAAATATACCCACGTTAATGTTTAGATAACCTGGGAAAAGTAGGCTTTGTCCTCATGGACATGCACAACTTTATAATGATGACTATGCTCCATTGATAATAAGCAAAGAATGCATGAAGGACAACTGAGAATCCTTTCTTTGAATTATCTTTGGTTATCGATGATCACTGATTCTTTGACTTGAAATATGTTCAGGTATTAAACTACAAGCAACATGTTGCTAGATGTTGTGAGGAAAAGCTGTATTCCACCAAGAATTGCCTGTAAATTAGCATCAACTGACCTAAACATTTTTTGCCTTCCATTTTTTTAATGTGCAAACCAAAATTATGACAGGAACTACACACAGCAGTAGAAAAGACTGCTTTAACTCTGTGGAAAATAAAACTTACTCAAATCATTCTTTACTGTCTAGCAGGACATACTACATGTAGGTAAATCTTGCATAACTGTTCCTGAACTACAGTAGAAATTACCTTCACATTTTCCTGTTCATATTTTCCAATATAAATGGTAATCTTTTTGGCTAAGGCAGTTAATTGACCAAGAAACAAAGCATGAAGTTAGGCCCACTGTGTTGTTATTTTACCTCTAAGCATGAAAAGGTGAGTGAAAGCCAAACTTACGTTGTCGTAGGGTGCTAATTTTATATGTGTTTAACAGCAGTCAACATGTAATTTTAATAACGTACATAAAAAGCACTGCTATCCTGTTATGGCTTTCAGTTAAGGTGTCAATAGTGAATGACCAAGTGACTGACACAAACTGACCAAGGTATCAACTTGTGAAAATATCAGGAAATCTTGGTAGGCTGTAATTTATCTGTGAATATCACAGGGTGAGTTGAATCTGCTATTTTCAAACCCATGCTGCTGTCCTGTCAGCTTCACATTGAAAGTGGTGGCTGGAGCAAAGCATCATGGAGTATGAAAGGCTTCCTGTCCCAGTTGTTACTTCTGGTTTCTGGGTTTGGAGTGCTGGTCTTTTCTTCTTGGCTGGCTGTGGGTGAGATGGATGGTGGGAGGTCCCTGGCTTCTGTTGCTGCTTCTGCATTTTGCTTTGATTTTCTGAGAAATTAGGCTGAGGTAACTGTACCTTGTATGGGATTATTAAGCTCCTTATTGTAACCCAGAGGTTTTTTGTTACTTTCCCTCGTGTCTCTGTGGGGAGAGAGGGACTGGTGAGAGGTAGCTGTGTTAACCCCAGATAGTGACTTACTGTAAATAAAGCATCTTGCTTGACATTTATCTCCCCTGTATTATTAATGCTGAGCATTTTATTCCCCCTTATTAATGCTGAGCTGTAACATATTTGGACAGAAACTTGCCCTGCTTGGAAAGCAGCCCTAGGACTGTATTAAACTCACACACCGACAATTCCTGCTTTCAAAACCAGTGCATCATGATCTGTTTATTTGCTTTATTATTCTGCAGTAGTATTTTTTCACTAAAAAGAGAGTAATATCAAAACTCCTGTGAAACACTGTAATAGAAATTAAACAGAAGATACACTGAAAATAAGCAATATAAGGAAATTAAATAGTGCTTATTAGTAATTCTATCTCATTAAAAATTAATTTTTTTTTGTCACTGTGGCAGAAAACATTTTCTACAGCCCTCGACAGCAAGTTCTACAGGTGCCTTATGTCTGTAAAATTATTCCATTTCTCTTGCTGTCCTTATAGTGAGATGAGCCTCAACCCAAGAAACTCTGTTATTATCATGCTCAGCTTTTGTCCTTCAGTAATACACCCTTTTTAACATTTCTCTCCTGCACCTGCAGAAGAACATGTCAAGAGACAAAAGAATAATTCTTATGAGAAATTTGAAAACCAGTTAAGACTTAGGAGATAACCATGAAGAACTATTAAACTAGTAACAAGCAGAATTTCCACCACCTTCCTTATTATAATGCATATGTGAAGGGAAGATTACTAATTTTTAAAACTCCAGAAACTATTTTTCATCGTATTTAATAAAGAAATGCATTCCACAGAGAAAACTGCAGTCAAGAATTTAAAGCAAACCAGATTAAAATTTGGTCAATGTTTCCCAAACCAAGAATCGTGTTTCTAAGTATTCTGTCACAGCAAGTATATTGCTAAGCCTTCCAGAGAATTTTTTTTAAAAGGAATTAAAAAATTAGGAACTGGCTAAGTAGGTGCCAGTGGGGATATTAAACAATATGCGTTCTGATCCTAGTATCTGGCTGTTTACTCCCTAATGAAGGATTTATTTGTGTCATCAGCTTCTGCTGGAGAGTGGATACTAACTGAAAACAAGCATTTCCAATAGTACTACTGTCTGCATATTCCAATAGCTAAAGCAGTTATTGCTTGGATGCAACAAAACAGTCAATTAGAAAAGATGGGGGGGTTTATCCTCATTTCACATTAAATTTCATAGGCTAAAAAGTAAATACATTTTGGATTGTTAATACTTAAGAGTGGACTGTGCTGTTTCCTTGTTACACAAGTTTTAAAAGGGGATTTTTGTGCTTAAAAAACTATATTCTCCTGATGCTTTCATTAAAACAGCATGTCAATTCCTGTCCACTGATGCCTAAACTGTTGCCAGAAGGAACCGAGTATCAGTTATGGCAATGGTTACTTTTCATAAAGACAAAATTTCCTAAAGTTAGCTGACCCCCTTGTACTGTGTATAATAAGAACACTGATAGGGTGTTTCAATTTCAAAAGCAGCAATTACTGAAATTACACTGGAAAATGCATCTTCAGTATACATTAAATGCATCACAGAAAAAGAGAAAACAGACAAAGGGATATAGGCAAACCAGTTTTCTTATCGCCCTTTAACGTCCTTTTGTACCCCATGGCTCCCCTCCCTCCCTGCACTTGAACTGAATGCTGTTATCTTACTTTTACCCCTAGCAGTGGTGGTCTCTGCAGTATCAGTACAGCAATACTGCTTCCAAGCCTTCACTGAAACTGCTTTACCTGACACCTCAGACCCACACACCCCAGTGGCATGTTGCAGGACAGCATTCTTAAAGACAAAGCATACATGGTCATACTTCAGTCTTTGACAAGACATGACATTTTTGGTTGTCTCTTCCATTTGGGTTTGCACTATTAAAAAAAAAAAAAAAAAATCACCCTAGTATGTTGTACTTGCTGATAAGCAGTTGTTTCTAACAAATTTATTTCAATTGGCAAGAATCAGGGAGAGTAGTTGTAAAGTCACAGCTATCTTCCACTTCACCGTCTCTTCATGTTTCTGATTTTCTTCTAGAAGATACTTTGTCTTCAGCAACAGAAAAATACTCTGATGAACTGCTGGTGTCAGTAGAGACAGATGTTTGACTTAGCTCTTCAGTGTCAGAATCACTGTCACTTGGTGTTCCTCCTGCTTCATTTACATTACGCACAGAATCTCCAGAACATAGATCATTGCACGTGCCAGATACAGAACAAGCTGCATGCTGAAACTGTACAGATTCAGGTTCTTCCCTCCTAGGACAGGAAGCGTTTTCAGCACCAGTTTCACTTTCTTCATCTTTTATTTCTTGTTTTGTTGCTGTATTAAGTTGAGTAGAGGATGCGTTCTCAAGTGTAACAGGAAAAATGACGGAACCTAAAGGCTGACTACAAGAAGAACTGCTATCAGCAGGCATTTCTGAACTTCCCATTTTCTTAGGCAAGTTCACACACAAGGAAGAACCTCTGCATTGTGGATGACTATGTCTAGAAGCAAGCTCTGAATATTCTGAAGATGCAAGCTTCCCTAGATTTAAAGGTGTTTTGTTCGGAGATGTCACTTCCTCATTTTCTATTTTTCCAGTAGCATTTCCTGACAAAAACACAGAGGAAGTTAGCGAATCAGAGGGATTTCTGACAATATTTCCAAATGAAAATACCGGTGAAGCAAACTGGAAACAGTTACTGTTGAAGGAAAACACACAGTTACTGGCAACAAGTGAGGACTCAGAGGCATCATTCACCCCAGATGCAGTGGTGGTTTCTGAAGTACTGCAAGCTACAGTTGTGATGGATTCTGAGGCACCATCTTTTTGTTCCCATGAGACAGATGGTTTCTGTGTACAATGATCTGCAGTTTCTGTTGCAGGTGTTTTATCGTTCATGTGAGATGATGTACTTTTGTCAGATGGCTTCTTGGATTGGCTAAAAAATGAGGAAAATGGTAAAACCTTAAATGAATTGCTGACTCCCAATCCTGGAAAACAATCTCTTTTGGCATTGCCAAATAGAAATGGAATATTTGGATTCTCACTTTCTGATGAGTCTAAATTAGGACTGGTTGAAGCATCAGAAACTGTGGGTTTGGTTACAGGACCGTGCTTTCTAAATTTGTTTTCATCCTGGTTATCATTTTTATCTGTGTGGTCACATTTTCCTAGATAAAACTGAGGGAAAACATATTTCCTGTCTTTCTTTTTAAAGGAAAATGCTCCCGCATCTTTAATAAACCTGGGTAATGAATTGTTACATGCACTGAAAGCAAAAGGTGAAGCAGAAAGTCTCTCTCCAGAAACATCCAGAATTTCTGAATTTGAAACAGTAACAGCTACTGATGCTGCTTCTTTTAAGCCAGATGAAGCACTAGAATTTCTAGCCATTTCGTTGGAAACCGTAACTGCTGATGCCTGAATTGGCATTTTTTCTTTAATTACTAAGTCTTTTGAGCTTTCTGATAAGGCTAGAGGGGTTACTTCCTGAGAAGATCTCTCATGAAACAACTTTAAGTCACTGTTTGTTTCAAAGAAGTTTGTATTTGTGGATGGGATGCTGTGGTTACTGGTTCCAGAAAAGCTTCTCTCAAAGCCATCTATTCTTTGTAAGGTACCCATTTTTACTGTATCTGTGTTATTTGCTTCAGTAGGTGAAGATACTAAAGGAGTTCCTGAGGGCCTATCCTTCAAAGCCTCAGCAGTTACAAACTTGTACTTTTTGTTGGCACATGAAGTTTGCAACTTGAACTCACTGGTGAGCTTCTGCCGTTCCATATAGTATTTATAACGTAACTCCTACAATTAGAACAAAGAATCCTGTTAAGTGAACAGCATTTGTGAATTCAGCAGTTATAAAACTCACAAACAGTTCTAAGACTGAAGAAATAAAGTTTTTGTATATTACATAGCATTTACGATGTTATTTCCCATTGCTGCGAGAAGGCACAAGAACACTGGTCATTATGGAAAGAAGTTCTTTACAATGATTGAACAAGATACAAAAGGAACCATAATGACAGTGTAGGTTTTGAAAAAGAAGACTATAAAGAGGGTATTTAAAGTCACTGCCAGAATACAGTACAGATACAATAACCACATCAATACTATTCTCAATAGGAGTAGAAAATGGATGTTCCCCAAAACAATACAGAAAAAGAAAATTCTGTATTTAAAGGACCTAAGCAGCTTTTTCATTCAGTCATTGGCCACCGGTATTCTCAGAAGATATGTTAAGGATTCACTGCCATCCATTCTTCATTAACTGTACCTAGAATCATTCTGTGCAGAACAGTACTCACTCAACCACTCATATGGAGCTACTAGTAAGTGAAAAAGATCTAGTTGTGTATCTCCATCACAGAAAAAAAAAAAAAAAAAAAAAGAAAAAAAGAAATTTCCCGTCAAATTATTAGCAATTTAGTTAGTCTTAGAAGAGTGAGCTCTATCTTCTTCAGAAAAAAGGCAGATGATTCACTTTCCAAATAGGAAATAAGAGAAGCTTATTTAGATTAGAAAGCTACAAATGTGACTCAAAAAGCCACATGAAATATATGCATTTGAAGTCAGTACTAAGACTGAGTTCCAGATTTTTGAAGAACACAGAAGAGCGAAATCTCAACAGTTTTAATAATCCTGTACACTTTACATTCTAGAATTGGAAAGGTAACTTTTTGCTAAGAAAAATGAAAAATAAAAAAAAGCTTATTTAAAAAGTTTTGTCATAACAAATAGTAACTAAACCACACTTACGACAGATATTGTCATACCTCATGACTCATGTTTTGAAATGCTGACATTTCCGATATTGACATTAAGCGAGTACAGATCCCAGTACCATCTGCTACTGCTTCCTCCTGTCCTCCTACAGGCTGAAAAATGTTTTGCAGCAGATGTTAGACTATTTGATAAGACAAAATAAACAAAATAGTACAGTGCTGTAGTTCTATAATCGGTAACTTACAAGAAATGCATTGGGTATATTCTTCTGGTCCTGCCATTGGTTTGTGTTATTTTTAAAGAAAGCAATTTTTGAGTTGTCATTTCCTCCAGAAGGTGGATCTAGTAAAAAGAATACAGCACCAATAAGGAGCACATTAAGCATGGAAAACAATGAAAGGTTGCTGAGCGTAGTTAATCTCTGTATTATACTGCAAGAAACACACAGCAACACATTTCTGACAGTGGTAATACTGGTTCTGCTGGAAAAAGATGCCTAAAGGATTTCATAGAGAAAGTACAACCATAAAATGCATTTTAAAGCTCTTGATGAATTTATCATTCATTAATTTGCTCTGATGCTTTCCGCATGCCTTTGTCATGCTTATGAGCAATTTGTTCCACAAACTGCAGATTTCTAAAATGACTTCCTGAATCTTGTCCTTCTTCCATACCTCTAACAATGCCTTCATGAATGGGCATGAACTTCAAAGCCAAGATTTCATTAACCACAGGTTTGATATCGATCGTCTTTTGAGTATACACTGGTGGTTTTTCATAGCTGGATGCTATATTCATCAGGTCAAGCTGAGTTTTCATTCTGGAAAAGGAAATAACAAACACACAAACACTCTTCTTAAGGTTCACATGCCAACAGCTAAATTACATCTGCCTAATACAAAAACCTGACTTCATGAAGGAATGACCAAGATGGAGAAGTTGTCAGAACAAGTCTTGGATAAGAAGTCAAGTTTCCTAGATTTTTTTTTTTCTTAAAACTTAATTGATGATTTACTTGAAATTCGGTTTCATAAAGAAATCTGCAAGTAGTGCCCACAGTTCAGCAAAAACATTAACACAGCACTGCCACCACTTTTCTTAGTGTACTGTACCTGAATTTGAATTATTCCTTCTTCACAAGGCATTACTAATGTTAGTCTGAACTATAACATATTTTAAATAAATTCCATTTCCAGTACGCTTTCTTAAACTCTGCTTAAAAAGTGATAAGAAATGTAATCAAGAATCTTTAGAAAGAAATATGTAGTGTATGTGCACTGCAAATATGAAAACAAAGGCACTGAAGAATCCCCATACATACGAAGATTTACAAGATTTCTGTAAAAGCTCTAGGCATGCTTCAGCAGTCCTGAGGTTAAACAAACCTCTAAGTACCCAATCACTGTGTGTTAATAAATTCCTATACTCAGTTCTTGTAAGGAAGCCAATTCAAATGATTCATTACCTCTAATGCCAGGTAATACATCACTAAAATACTTGACACATTTATGACTATTTGGAATACAAAGCATTGAAAAATCTGAAAGCATGATGTCCTAATTACTACCTGATATTTTTATTTTAAGTTACTGTATCTGACCATACTCCAAGTATTTTCTTAGTTTTTAATCTTAAAATTATACTACAGAATTAATAAAGCATGAAAAAAAAAAAATATATACCTTGTATTCAAGCCACAGGCCACCTATAAATAAAACAAGAATTTGTAAGATATGAATGTTTGCCTCCAACTCTCAAAGGAAGGAGATGATTACTTTATCAAACTACTTCAGAGACTGCATTCCTTGTCTTTGTTTCACAGATTTACAGGAAATAAACCTATTAATCTTAAAAAATATGAAAGAAATAAAAGAGGATCCAAAGCTGGGATTATAAAAAAAACCAAACAACAAACCAACAACAAAAAAAAACCCAAAAACCCAAAACCATGCACAGGACAATGTTTTACCTTGTAATATTTTGTGTTAAACACAGAAGGAACTCCTTCAAAACCAAATAACAGAATGTTTTGGGCTGTCTGGGACCTTCAAGATGATCTAGTTTCAAACCCCTGCCATATGCAGGGGCACCTTTCACTAGACCAAGTTGATCAAGGCCTTGAACACTTTCATCCACAACTTACCCAGGCAACCTGTTCCAGTGCCTCACCACCCTCACTGCAAAGAATTTATTCCTAATAGCCAGTCTAGATATACCCTCTTCCAGCTTAAAGCCATTCCCCCTTGTCTGACCACTACAACCCCTTGTAAGAAGTCCCTCCCCAACTTTCTTGAAAGCCCACTTCATTCGAATCCGGAATCACTACTCATATGGTCATCTAATCCATTTCAGGTGTTCAGGTATTTGTAAGCATTGAAATTTGTATTTCTTGGCAAGGGAAGCCCCTGCTACTAACTCTCAAGATGCTAAGCTGTCTTTTAGTTTTAAATCAGACAGACTAACGGCAGTACGAAGTGCACAGCACCAGCCAAATTGCACTTACCAAAGAATGGATAATGAGAAGTAAAAAGTTGCATGGATCACAGACTAGCTGCTTCTCTAGAAAAATATGGTAATTTCACAGTATTGAATCTTACAATAAAATCCTGCCTCACATAAATGAGCTGTCCACTGTTATGGGGGGCAGGTGGGAAGGTGATACGTTTAAAGCATACTAATCACTTGCGTCAAAGTACGTTGCCCTGTATCTACCATCTGCCTAAATTCCACACAACTACAGCCACAGTGCTTGACATAAATGTGATGCAAAGGACTATGCTACCTTAGCAACAGTGAAGAACATTAAGTGCTTGGGTTCCTCTAGCATTTCTCTCTAAATCAGAAACGCTTTCATTCACTACAGTTCCCTTAAAACGCTATGAGGAAGACTTTATTCTACAGAAAAGTGCATATATATATATATATATAGATATATACTGTGTAGTATGTCAGAAACATGTGAAATAGCTTTGAATAGGCGGATTTATCTCCACTGCACACCTCGGTGCAAAGTTTACAGCAGGTTTTAAAATCAGACTATTGCCTTTAGCTCAGGTGTCCCAACACAGTACTTCACTCTGCAGAGCCCACTAAGTAATCAGTCTAGTGTAAATCTTTCCCCAAAACCCATTTTTAACATCTTACAAGTCCAAAAATGCAATAAGGATGCTTAATACACAAAGCATTTGAAAATACATGCGAAAAAGCAAACAGCATGACAATTCTGAAGGCAGTAGTAGCAAATTACTCCTCACCCAGCACCGAGGCAGTTTACTTTCACAGCTGGTAGAATACTATAGTACACATTAAAAATGAAAGACACTGTTATAAAGACTAGCTATAAACTGTTAAAGAATTGTATTCTATATTAGTCATTTGTTGTATTTGTTTGTCCTTACCCAGTCATTACTTTATCTACAATATAGTAGGCTCTACTACATGAGGTTCATTATATTGCTATCAAATAATAACAAAAAGGCCATCACCTCCAGGAAACGCTGAGGATCACACTCATGGACAAGCTTTTCACAATCTTTCAAAAAATTCTCAATGGTTTTCTTGTGAGTTTCTTTCATTTTCTTCCAAATCTGAAATTCTTTCTCTTTTTTACTTCTTTGATTTTCAACATCTTCCAGCAACTGTTGTTTCTTCATTTCCAAAGTTTTGAAAATTTCTCCAAATTCCAGTGCAATTACCTCTGCATCACTGTTCAGCACCATCTAGAAGTATGAGAACATAGAGAAGAAAATGCAGTAACAACGTCTACACGGAGTCACCTCCCTAAGTAAGCTCAGGCACACCTATGCTGCAAGAACCACCACTGTCCTCCATGTGGTGATTAATCTATCATGAAAACAGAAACAAAAATATCTGAGGACTGGGGGCCTGGGGGGGGGGGAAGACGACAGGCTCTTCTTACTTGCTCCCTGTGATAGGACAAGGAGCAATAGATTTAAGTTGCAGCACAGGAGCTTCCACCTCAACAGAAAGGGGAACTTTACTGTAAGAGTAACAGAGCACTAGAACAGGCTGCCCAGAGAGGCTGTGGAGTCTCTTTCTCTGGAGACTTTCAAGGCCCATCTTGATGCATTCCTTTGTGACCAGAGATAGAATGTACGGTCCTTCTCTGGCAGGGGGGTTTGATTCTTTGGGTCCCTTCCAACCCTTAACAACCTGTGATCCCATATATAAAAATATCTGTAATTCACCTCTGTATCATTTGGCTGACTTGAGATTTCATCCATCAGCTTCTCATTTATTATTCTCATTTTTTTCAGACTGCTGAAGAAGGCTAACTGCAAGACAGTTGAGAGACATATTATGACTTTATCCACTTCATAAAATACATGCATTTCAGTGGTTTCTCAGAATCACGTTGCTGGATGTTCTGTACAACATATTAAACAAAGATCATAGATTCAAAGCATCATTTAACAACATTTAATTCTTTCCCAGATCTGCACACAAATTTACATGGTTGCCAAGTAATGTTTTTAGGTTCACCTACAATGCATATTGCTGGAGTGGTTAGTTACTTAATAGATAAAACATTGTTTTTTCTCAGTCTTTTGTTTAGCCTCTCACCTCATATAGAATCACAAAGTAAGTTTTAATGCTCCTACTCCAGTTTGACAAACAACATATGATACTCACTATTTTTTATGGATTACATTAATAGAAAGCTGTCCAAAATTTGAGTTATGTATTTGGTTTTACTATCACTACTTTTTGTTCCTTTACCTCACTACAGTATCACTCAACTTTACAGAGTAGGTCCAGTGCAAAGACTGGTTTCCCTGACCAACATGTACTGGTGACAGAAGCAGGAGGGACATCTGTGCAAAAACTGACATTTGGCTTAAGGAACAGTCCCTGCTTTACTTACACTTTATTGCCTATACTCTTCATCACTGTCCTGCACTACAACTAGCCATTCAACTATTAAGCCAGGTAGTTGCTTTCTTCACGCGAACCAGAATGCATCTTGGGTTTATGTTTATTAAAAAATTGCTTACTTAAACCATGTGTTCTTAAATGTGTAATTATCTATGACCTAAATTACCTATGTCAGCCCAGACAGCATATAAACAAAATACCTGTGCGTGGCTGGGTTTGTTAGAAGAACTAGCATCTTCCTGTGCTTGAAAGAAAATGCATCCAGAAATGTAAAAAAATCTTAGCATCAGTGGCTGCCGGATTTTTGGTTGGTTTTGGTGGTGTTGTTTTGGTTTGGGTTTTTTTCAGTCTGCGAGTCTTTAACAACACAAAATAAAACAAAACACACGCAAAAAACCCCCGAAAACCCAAACACAAGCTCCCCTTCCCCACCACCTCTCAGGTGCCTCGGTAAATCGGGTTCAGATCCGATGATATCGTAGTATCACCTAGCCCCCCTGTATGTGGTAAAGTCGACGGTATCTGCGTAGTCCACAAGCAAATCGAACCTCCTGTTTCACAGCTGCTGCACAGTCCCTCGCTGCCTCTCGTTTAGCTACATTACGTTTTCCCTTGCATTTCTGAATAAAATCAACCCAGGCTCTGTGGGATAGCTAGACCTCTGACACGAAGAAGCAGTGCCGTGCTTACTTTTTCCTCCTGGTACACAGTCTCGATGAGGTTGACAGAGTGGAAGATGCCTTGATGCTCCTCAGAGACGCACAGCCCGCATCCCGCCTGGCGACACATACGGCAGTAGAGCTGCACCAGCCCGCCTGGATGCTTCTGGCAGGTTCCCCCGAGCGCCAGAGGGGAAAGCCGGCCTGGCCCCGGCCCCGGCCCCGGCCCCGGCCCCTGCCCCTGCTCTGCCTCCACGGCCTTGGCGGCCCCGGCCGTGCCAGACCGGTACAGTTTGACCACCTCCGCCAGGGTGGTATTGACCGGCAGCGCGGCGGCGCCGCCGCGGGGCAGTGGGCATAGCTTCCTGCACAGCGGGCACGACACGCGCGTGCCGGCCACGCAACCGCCCGGCCCCGGGCCTCCTCGGGAAAGGCGGGCCTGCCCCTGGCCCCGTTGCTGCTGCAGGCGGGCGGTCTCGGCCGAGGCCAAGCACTCCAGTACGCAGTCCCGGCAGAAGTTGTGCGAGCAGAGGGGCAGCGTCACGGGGTCCTCGAAGAGGGACAGGCACACGGCGCACGTCAGACTGGCTTCCATCTGCCACAAGCAGGCGGTCGGCCGAGATCGCCGTTCCTGCTGTCCCGGGCCCGGTTCGCAGGCGGGCCGACTAGGCGCTCCCAGCTCGTCCTGGTGTCCCACGTCTGATTCGCGTGCGGGCTGGATGGGCGTCCCCGGCTCGTCCCGCTGCCCTGTTTCCTCTAGCTCAGCAACAGTGAACCCTACCACTGAGGAGATGCCAACCAGGGCAACAAAACCAGAAACCCCAGAAACAGCGAACTCCAACAGCCAACTTCCCAGGAACTGTAACCCAGTAGCGGGGAGGTGGAGCAAAGAGAGACGCGTTGGCGATTGGAGACTACGCGAGATTGGTATCTCCACTTTCCAGTCAGAGCAGACGGGGGCGCGGAGAGGCTGTGATCACGACGGGGGTGTGCCGGCGGCGGCTAGGGCGGAGGGAGTTGGGACCCACCCGCTGCTGGGCGGCTGCAGGGCCCTAGCGCCGCCGCCATTTTGTAAAGGACTGTCCCCGCCTGTCAGCTCCTCCCTCTGTGAGAGGCACCGCGCAACCGAGAAGTTTGCGGTTAGGCGCGGTGCGCTTAGTCCTGTCTGCAAGCACTCCGAGTGAAAGCGAAGGGCTGAGGTACCGCTGTTAATACCTACCTCTGACTGTAGATGCAAAATCATAGTAAACTTAGGATTTTGTTAATGTTGAAGAATTTCGTGCTCATCTCATTCTCATTTTTTCTTACTTCCCCCCCCCCCCCCCCCACGAACACAC
>VWZE01020833.1:402529-424473 GCA_013396675.1 Eubucco bourcierii | reverse complement strand
CTCCCCCCCCCCCCCCCCCCCCTAGAGCATTCCTTCTAATGCCTAGCTTAATAATTTTGTTATCTGCCTGAAATATTTCGAAATGTGTCAAAGTCAAGAAGGACTCGGGAAATTTTGAGTTTGAGTAAGTCAGTAGATTTGCAAGATAGAGACATTTTCAAAAGAAACAAGATACACTGCAAGAAACATTTTCAAAGGCAGAAGGGCCTTGGGACAGCTGGTGAAGGGGTGGGGATCCCAAGTCGTGTTCTCACCAGTTGCATGTGTGGAGTTATGGAGATCTAGATGGGAGAAGCCACCAGATGAATTCCTGGCTTTGAGCCTGGTGTTACCAGCAGGACTTAGGATTCTTTGACCACAGGTTGGTCGCCAGACCTACTGTCAACAGATGGGATAAACTTGTCTCAAAGGGTGAAAAGGATCCTGGGACAAGAATTAGCAGGGCTTATTGGGAGATCTTTAAAATAGATTCGAAGGGTACAGGGATGAAACTGGGCTTGCTAGAGTGAAGCCTGGGTGCAGCATACCGGTGCTTGTGGGATGGAGTACTGGTAGGGTCTTTAAGTCTGCTTTCTCAGTGGAGGTAGGGGATGGTGATCCACCACCTGGCAATGGCAGCAGCAGGAACACAGGGCTCATTGATAGGTTTGTAACCATGTAAGTGCTTGAGAATGGTCAGGTGGGAATTAAGATTTCTCCCCTGAAAATGGTGGCAGGATCATTAGCCTAGCTGAAGTGCAGCTACAGCACTGCACACAGCATGGGCAATAAACAGGGGGAACTGGAGGCCACTGTGCAGAAAACAACTACAATACAGCTACCATCATGGAAACCTGCTGGGATGACTGTCACAACCAAAGTGCTACAATCAATGGCTACCAGCTTTTTGTAAGGGATAGGTGAGGAAGAAGAGGCAGTGGGGTGGCCCTCTGTATTAAAGACATTGATACCCGAATTCCTGCAATGTAATGATACTGATGATAAGATTGAGTCCCTAAAGGTAAGAATCGGGGCCAGTGAGGCTGATATTGTGGTGGGAGTCTGTCCTAGACCACCCAACCAGGATAAAGAGGCAGCTGAAATATTCTATAAGCAGTTGGGAGAGGTTTTACAACACTACCCCTTTTTCTCATGGGGGACTTCAGCTTCCCAGGTGTCTGCTGGAAATACACTGCACCAGCAGTCCTGGTTATCTGGGGAGGTCTCAGAGGACTGGAGGTTAGCGAATGATGTAGATGGGTGACACCCATCTACAAGAATGGCCAGAAGGAGGATCTGGGGAATTACAGACCTGTCAGCCTTACTTTAGTACCAGGGAAGGTCATTGAGCAGTTCATCCAGAATGTCATTATGCACCGTATACAGGACAACCAGTTGATCAGGCCCAGTCAGCATAGTTTATGAAAGGCAAATCCTACTTGATCTTACTTTGGTAAAGCCTTCAATACTGTTTCTCGTAGCTTTCTCAGGAAAAAAATGGCTACTCATGGCTTGGATGGGCATATGCTCTGCTGTCTGGATGGCCAGGCCCAACTAGTAGTCATGAATGCAGTTAAATCCAGATGGTGGCCAGTCACAAGTGGTGCTCTTCAGGGTTCAGTATTGATTCCACTTCTCTCTTAACATCTTTGTCAATGATTTTGATGAGATAAAGTGCACCCTCAGTAAGTTTGCAGATGACACCAAGTTAGGAGAGAGTGTTGATCTGTTTGATGGTTGGGAGGCTGTACAGAGGGTCTTGAACAGACTGTTTTCATGTGCCACTCCTGTATATGTTTAAAAGCTGTGTAGATGTGGGAAATAGCTTAGTGATGGACTTGGTAGAGTAGGGGTAATGATTGGACTTGATGATCTTGAAAGCCTTTTCCAACCTAAATGAATCTATGACTCCATAAGGGACAGGTGCAAACAGCATTAAAGCATGTATTTGCATGTCTTTGTAATCTCTTTTTAAAAAGTGTAATCTCTTTAAAACAAGTGTAAAAACTCTGCATCAAGTTGAAAATGTTGTAGTCGTAGGAAAAAAAAATGTACAATATGAGGTGTAAGAGATGAGAAAGAAAAGGGGGGAAAAAGTACTTAAAGGAAGAAATAACACTGCTAGAATTAAATAAAATGACATTTTTTTTCTCTTCAGTGTAGAAGAGGATAGGTTCTTCCAACGCCTATTGTCTAATGTTTGGGATTTTGTGAGACTAAGTGATAAATACATGCTTACATAGAGTTATTTTTCTACTTGCTTCATTAGTCATAGAAACAAATATAATTAAATCCATATTCCCACCAACATTTTTTCCTGTCTCAAGAAAGATCTAATATTAGCAAATGTACAGCACTGATTTTTAAAATTTATTATTTTTTAATGTAGAATAGGGATCTCTTACAGTTAATATTTTGTGTATAGTTTCAGTTCCGTTTAAGAGTTTTATGTAGCTTTCAAAGTTGATCTTCTCATTCCTTAATAATCTTCAGTGTCACCGGCACAGATAGCAAGCAAAGCACTCTCATAATGCCCTGAAGCAAAATGCTGCAAGAAAAAATCCAAACATTACAATTTATTTATTTTTGTTCTCTTAATGTGTGACAAGGTCTAGACTGATGTATGGTTTTGCAAAATACTACATTTCATAAGGATTTTAGTCCAAGATCTCTTAAATTTTGTATAGCTTGGCCTTTGGTTGCTTGGGCACCCAGAAATGAACTACCTTTGAAAGACTGGATCAATCCTATTTTAATATGCCTCAAGTTCAATACCAAATCCTGAACAACTTCTTACAGTATACTGCATTTGTAACAAAAAATTTTAAAAAGGTAAAGTGTCTTTCCAAGAGTCAATTTTTTAATATTCTGGTTTCACAGTGTGCTATCACAAGTGAAGGCCCCTCATTCCCAAAGTGGGAGGGAAAGTAACAATAAAAATCTCTGGGTTGAGATAAGGAGTTTGATGAGATGATAAGATGTACAATTATCTTAGCCTGATTTCTTAGAAAAGGGCAGCAAAATTCAGAAGCAGCAGCAGAAGGCAGGCCACAGTCAGCCAAGCAGGAAAGACCTGCAACCAAAACCTGGAAACTGAAAGCAGAAACCAGCACGGGAAGCCTCTCATGTTACAATCTGAACTTCAAGCCCCATACTTTGTGCCAGCCAGCACTTTGATTTTGAAGCTGGCACGACATGAGCTTGGAGTATGGAGCATGGAGTATGGAGTATCATCAGCAGGTTTAATTCAACACGTGTGACACTCTCAGATAAATTACATTCTACCAGGATTTCCTGATATTTTCTACAAGTTGTTTCCTTTATCATTTTGTCTCAGCCATTTGGCACAGTCTGTGGGGTGCCAGTGCTGAATACCTATGTAGGTATGTAAAAAACTTACTTTAATATCATGAAAGAGCGATTTCCCGTATCTCTCTTTGTATCGCTGTCGTATATTCATCAAATCAATCTCACTCCTGGAAATGAGAATCCTTATAACTGTTTTGTTGTGAAACCCAAAGTCCTAAAAGGAAAGGAAGATGAGAGGAAATCTGGCAGTTGGACGATACATGTTTATGTAGCTGTGTACCTTCACATTAATGTTCATTAGACAAGCCAATTAATTAGGCTACCTGTAAAGATATCCAAACATCTAAAGGAATCTAAACATTCAAAGGATTTATCATACAGAGTTTTCATATACTCAACAGAATTCATGGTACCGATTAACATGGGCTGAAACTTTTATAAAGAAAAAACTAATTAACTTTTCTCAGTAGCCTTAGGTATTCAGTTTGTAGGTAACTTGTGATAGTTGTGGAGTCCATTCAAACTATATTGCTGCGAATAATTCATTTCACAACTGCTGCTGAATGTGGGTTTGTAAATTATTTATTTATAATGTATATAGGTTGTATTAATCTGTATTTTAACAGTTTCTAAATAAATTTTGATACTGTAATTGTGTGGAGAATGGGGACATCTAGTGGCAATAAAAATAATCAAAACCGATTTAGTGTTGGGATGACTGATGACCCATTCAGATTGTTTGAAGATAAATTGTAATTTTATTGATTATTGTTTTAAAAAATTGAGATGCATTTTAAAATGGTATATAGAGAATCTGATACATGTTTGATGTCTGGATTAAAATTTTTCTTATAAAAAATTATGGGCTATGGTTTCAAGCATTACAATCTTACAGTCATAGAATGGTAGGGGTTTGTAAGGGACCTCTGAAGATCATCTAATCCAACCCCACTGCTAGCACAAGTACAGCTAGATCAGGTTGCATGGGAACGCATCCAGGCGGGTTTTGAAAGTCTCCAGAGGAGGCTCCAAAGCCTCTCAGAGCAACCTGTTCCAGTTCTCTGCCACCCTCAAAGAACCCCAGCTCTTTCAGCTTCTCCTCATAGTAAATGAAATGTAAAAAACTTGTCATATAATCTAGACACAAGTTGGTTGCAGAACCAGATAGTTTTTTAAATTCTTGCATTTCTTTTGAGAATTATCTGTTTGTTAATTGAGAAAATAGATTAAAATATTAATTAAACCAAAATGCAAATGTATATTCTAATAATGAAAAACCTTTTCCTAGATCACACACATCATCTGAATATAGAAGAAAACTGCCTATGTGATAATTCTTAAATTTAAAAATGAGACTTTAACTTGAAAAGTCTTGATACAAGACCTTTGAGAAACTCCTTTTCTTCTTAGCTGCTATTTCCTGATACTTTTGCCTTAAAAATGATACACTTTCTATAACATAATGCTCATTATTTTCACCAATGAATGAAAAACAAAAGAAAATGTCTTCAGTGAGCACTTGTAGGAAGAATTTGTAGGTGTGTCTTTGCATTTCTTCTTGGCACTCACTTGTTTTAGAGTATGCTTGTTTTAGTATGTTAGCACTTAGACACAAAGATAAAGAACCTGCATACATACATTGAGTGCCACAAGAAAATATCACCATTTGTTTTTATCTAACTTTAAGTTATGATGTATTTTTTTGTGATAATTATTAAATCTCTAGAGATAAAAATCAAATAGTAAGAAAAGTGCACATTCTACACAGCAGAGGGAGATACTATCAGTAATAGATTTTCAGTAAAAAAAAAAAATGTACAGTTATCAGATGGGTATTTTTTAAGGCATTTTACTGTTAAATCATAACTATTAATTAGGCACCACTGCCTTGAAATGTACATAGATACTAACAATTTAAAAACATGCAGTGGTTAAATGGACTGATTTGTGAGTACTTGTTCATGAATAATCAAGCAAACAAAATAATGGCAAAGCTACTTTTTATGACGTGTAGAAAAAGGACTACTTACATGAATTGCATTATAAAGCCTGTAAGCAAAGTAGGAAGGCTTGTCACGAGCGCAGAGAACTAGAATAGAGGAGAGTTGCAACTGGTAAACAGAAGATTATTATACAATTATGTC
Organism: Eubucco bourcierii; assembly: GCA_013396675.1. Taxonomy (NCBI): domain Eukaryota; kingdom Metazoa; phylum Chordata; class Aves; order Piciformes; family Ramphastidae; genus Eubucco; species Eubucco bourcierii. The sequence continues at coordinate 419,041 of VWZE01020833.1, read as the reverse complement.
TGTTGGCATTGGGCTCCTTGAAATATAAAGCTAAGTAGTGCTGTCTATGACTCAGCTTATAATTAAGCTACCAGTTTTCACAAACATAAGTATATTTATACTTTTCAAAGTCTGGTACTTATTTTGGGTGGGTACATGTTGCTGCACATCGAAGAACTTATTAAATATCAATGAACATGCTTACATGACATCTTTATACAAATGTTATGATCCTTATTCTATAAGTAGACAACAAATGCACGTGATACTTGGAAATTCTTTATATACCACTGAAGGACTGAAAATTTTGCCAACTATTTAATGTGCATAGAGTCATTTGGTAATGCAGTTATCTTTCATCACACAAAATTTGGTGTCAAATAAAGAACAGATACTAGTCCTACTCAGTCAATCTAGTACTGCATACATACTTTTCAAAATTCACACAAACATGGAAAAATAGTTCAAATATTATTTTCTAATTAGTTCTGAAAATTGATTTACACAATATAGGATAATAAAATGGATAAAAATATTTGAAATCTAAGATTCTTGATTCATCAATGTTATACTAGATATTTATTAATAAATTACTGCTAGTGTAAAAGAATATCTTTACATTACCTATTGCAACCAGTAATTCTTGAAAGTATCCATCATAGCATTCATTAATAGCCTCTACTATGTCTTGCCCAGAGATATTTTGGAACTCCTGGAAAACTTGGGGGAAAAAAAAAAATAATCTTGCTTTATTCTAGTTCATTAATAGTGATCAAATCACTTTATTTTTCCCCCCTTCCCCCCTGCTTCCCCCAGTACTGTAAGTATTGAGTTTACTTTTTTTCCTATTTAATTCTCTGTGTTTCATTATGTTTTTAGCCCATAGGTGTGCAGTCTAGATGAATAGCCTGAAGCCTGCCTTCCAGGATGTTCTCTCTCTGGGTTCTCTATTATGTAGTATATAATGAATGTATGGCAAAACCTCTGTTTCACTGAAAGCCTCAATGAATCTAGCAACCTCTGTGGATTAAAATTTTGAGAATATCATGTCTTTTAAGACAACTATCTTTGTCAGGTTGGCTAAAATTGGCCGGAGATTCACAAATTGTGACAAAAAGGTGTTGTATGACATGCTTAACATTTCGATATCTAGACATGGACACTCTAATGCAGGTATCCAAGTTTACATACACCCTTTAGGCAAGGAAGAAAAATTTCAACTCGCTGCTTACTACAAAACTTATGGAAGACTCTATTACAGACAAAGTTCTCAAATCTCTGTCACGGAGAGAGTAGAGCATAAAAAGATTTCGTACATTATGTTAATTGTATCATCACCAACCTAACAGAAGTCATGACAGAAGAATTAATTTGTTGACTCATGACAGCAAAGTAGTTCTAAGCTACTGTTATAAATTGGTATAATAAATACACCTAGCTGCACAGTGGAAAAAAAAGTCACCGAACAGAGTAATTTTCCACAGCAGAGCAAAAGACATCTCAAAGTTGTCACCAAACAGACACAACAGATTTCTTTTCTGCAGTTGAAGATCTGGATGATCTCACATGAATTTCTTGCAATCTGTAATCATGTCTGATTATAGATTAAAAAAAAAAAAAAAAAGTTCCACTTTATTTCTGAATGTATGCTCATTATGGGAGAGTAAATGTGGATCCTGAAGTGCTCCATTGAAACCTTCTTTGAAAATTCCAGGGTAAAACGTCCACACAGAAATGCATTTTCACATACAAACATTTGTTGGAAATACTCCAACTGCCTCTCTCATGGTGCTTCGTCATAGAATCAACCAGGTTGGAAGAGACCTCCAAGATGATCCAGTCCAACTTATCACCCAGCCCTATCCAGTCAACCAGACCATGGCACTAAGTGCCTCATCCAGTCTTTTTTGGAACTCCTGCAGGGACTGTGACTCCACCACCTCCCTGGGCAACCCATTCCAATGCCAGTCACTCTCTCTGTGAAGAACTTCCTCCTACTCTTCAGCCTATACCTCCCCTAGCACAACTTGAGACTGTGTCCTTCTGTTGCTGGTTGCCTGGGAGAAGAGACTGACCCTGCACCTGGCCACAATCTCCTTCCAGGTAGTTGTAGACAACAATGAGGTCACCTGTGGGCCTCTTCCAGGCTAAACAAACCCAACTCCCTCAGCATGTCCTCACAGGGCTTGTGCTCCAAGCCCCTCATCAGCTTCATCACCCTTCTCTGGACACATTCCAGTTTCCCCTCATAATGAAGAGTTACTTAGGAAAAAATGAAGAAAATAGTGAAGAAAAATTTGCCCCATCCTTTCTTTGGTCATGCATTCTCTCTTTTCACTAGGCATCCTGATGTCTGTCTGTTGTATCTACAGCTGTTTGTAGTCATCAGACATAGTTCATTTTTGCATTACATCCAAAATCCTATTAACATCAGGAGGAGTCTGAGAACTCCAACAATTCACACTAAGGTTTCAAGCTAATACCCCGGTGCACACTGAGCTTCTTGGTATGTAAACCACGGTTTATTAGCAAATCAGATTTCTCCTTTCCAATCTGTGTTCAAACAGCTGAAATGCTGGATTACCCATCCACAGCTGCTGGTAGCTCTTGTTGCAGAGGATCATTTGCAGCATATTTTTGTGTTCTCCTGTTTTCTGCTGACATGCTTCCCATAGAATCTATTATGCCAGAAAAAGGGGGGAAAATGCAAAAAATTTAAAGTCCTAAATAATTTTTTAATACTTATATTCTCTTTTTTTTGTTTGTTTGTTTGTTCTGTTTAGTTCAGTTTTAAGACTCTCACATCTGACTATATTTACCATTGCATCTTGAGCAGCTGTAGAAGGATCTGCATATCCTTCCATCCTTGTTCCCTGGGGGAAAAAAAGATGCATTTTGTTAGGGACTTAAATTATAAAAGACTATTAGAATATAAAAATCTGGAAAATGTGTTCCATTTCTTGAGATAACATATACAGGCTTTTAGAAGTGTAGTGTATTCGATGGTCACATTCACAACTGTGGAAAAATATAATTCAATTAGGTTATGTCGTCATTTCCTCTAAGAAGAGGATCTCTGGAGTGACAAATGGTCTTGTGAGAGATAAAAATGGAGGAAGTAGATAAACTTACCCTATTTTCAGTCCCATTTTAAATAAGCTTTTACCTTCCTGCCACCATCCCACTGCAATATCCAGTATTAATGGATGTTATATTACTTACTATAATACAAACTACAAAGGAAAAGAAGAATAAGATTTACAATTCACTAATTATTTCCTATCAATATGCAAACCATAGGATCAAGTACACCAAATAACAGAGGTTTTGGTTGCTCATAATCACTGTCTAAGATCCAAGGCTAGGAAATTTGTAACAACGTTGATACATAAACAACAGAAGAATACTTCCGGTTTTCCCGTACATGTAGTAGATTTTCAGTTACACAAATCAAGCTAATATGCTTTAGTAAACACACTACAATCTGAATTATAGAGTTGTTAGAAAAAGAGAAGAGTACACAAATTTGAATTTTTTTTTTAACTGTAATTGTCATGTAAGATACAAATCAGCGTTGGTTGCAAAACTCTTAACAATCTTGAGCTGCGTGTAATCACTGCCTTAATGATACATGTTTGATGCTACTCAGTTTAAAATTTACAGACATTTTACCCTATATGTGAAAGGGAGGATTAAAATTACACATTTGCTGCCAATTTGTAGAATGACTGATTTGTAGTTATTTCCTGTTAAAAATATTAATTTGTATTTTAATTAAATAGTAAGAATTTCATGCTGGACTTCCTAGTAATGGGTGCATGCAAAAATACTGACTTAACATATACAGCAGCACAAATAACATAATGTTTAAACCAGAGAACTATTTAATACTCTCTTCTGTAGTCACATGTGGGTTATATCTCAATGTTTACGTAATTCCTAGACTGGATTATGAACCATATATTCTATCAATGGAGAAAGAGTTCTTAAATTGAAAATGTTATTTGTACATGCAGGAAGGCTCCTTTTCAGATGAGACAGATTGAGCAGAGGAATATCTAGGGACTTAATCAATAGTCTGTTGACCTTTACCACCATCTAAAAACCAAATTCAAAGCAGATGAAGGAATTTAAGTTCTTTTCTGCTTTTCCCCTTCTCTTTTTCAATAGTGTGACCCTACTGAACTAGCTTTAACCACAGTCACCTTAAAATTTAAGACTTCTCCAACAGTAACCAAAGTTTACTGTGAAGTTTTCGGAAACGTAAGCTACACAACTTGTTTGTACAGTACCTGAGCAAGGTTCATGAGTGTATCTCTGAAGTGACCTGAAGTCTCAGAATCAATATCTTGTTGCAGATCATTATTGTATTCTATGTTAAACCAAAAACATAATTTAAATCACAAGTGAGCATGCTCTGAGTAGTGCTATTAAAAATTAGCAAACAAAGGCTGAATAAATAGGGTGCAAATTCTTGTCCTTTTTCTATGGTGATTATTCCACAGTAACCTGTGCAGGGTTCTACATTGACCTAGCCATGGGACTGGCAGGTCTGTCTTAGCCTTGCCAGGGGGCTGTGCCCTCCTAGGGTCCTCTGCTGCTGCCCTAACTCATCTGTCAACCCACCGTGGGGGCAACCACACAGCTTCTGCTGTTGTGTGGTCGTGGGATACTTGAAAACGACCTTTCAAGGCAAGTGAGCAGCACCCAGTCTCAGTAAGCACTTTTTTTAAGGAAAGCAGCTTACATACTTCTTTGAATAAAGTGTGCAAAAGTTTCTGAAAATCTCCACATGTGGCTTCCCGTTATGCCAAATGTCATAGGCAGCAGTATGTCTTACAAATTCTATGATGTATTTTCAACTTTAAATGTTCTGCTTCAGCCTTTTATCTATAGTTATTGGAAAGCAGGGGGAAGGGGACAGGGTAATACTGAGAAGTTGTTTGTGTAGTTATTTTTCTTTATGTCTGCTAATAATCCAGAGCATGCATAGTACAACTGCTACTGTGTACTTGTAAAAAATATTACGCATTAGGTAGGCTTCTTTCATCTGGAAGATCTCCATATTTGATCTTGAGGCTAATATGTCAATTAGACATTTTTCTTCTGTGTCTACTCCCTGTGTGGAAAGAAGTAAATATGAAAAGATGGTGTTAGTAGAAACCATAGCTTTTAGTAAAAAAAACAAATATGTGATTATCAGAAGAAACAGAAGAATAGCAGTCTCTGCTGGAGCAATGCAGAGTGCATTTTGCATAGTCCACCTGTTTTAGTAGACAATGACTTTAAATAAGTAGTAAAACCCTGTATTTAAAATATATTCCTTCTGAATCTTAATTTCAGCATGTGCATTAACAAGTGGGGAATGATGCAAGATGAGTTGGCAGAAACAGAATGGAAAGAATTGTAGAGTTTCACTAAGAATTTAGGATTTGCTGAAAAAAGTCAGATGCAAATATTGAGCATTGATCTCCAGCAAGTGTTCAGGTAAGCTGAAGCAGATATGAGCACAGCTGTTATACTGTGCCTCTATCTTCTTTTATCTGTCTGTCTGTCTGTCTAGAAATGTTATAGTCTATAATGTCTACTGTAGAACTTCGTGTTTAAAGAAACATCACAGACATAAAAAAATTACTTTTGATATGCACATATATAGTGTTGCTTAGTATTCTGCATTTGTGATAATGGGAGAGCATGACATAAAAGTCTGAGCCTGGAGACACACAATGGCCTGTTTTTTACTTCGGTCATATGAATCCAGGTCAAGTATAAGAAAGTTTGTCTTTTGATTTTGAAAAAAGTGTAACTTTCACAATGTTGTCAACAATTTTCTATAAAAGTCATGCTTCCAGTGGCAACAGTGATATTTCACAATCCTTTTAATGCCAGCTGTAATTAAAAATGCATCAGTAGTTCTAAAAGGTGCATTAGTTTAAGTGTCCGAAGGACAAGATAAAACAGTGCTAATATTTTCTCTTTATTTGAAGAGGATTCTCGAAATATGTAAGATCACCTTGCTCAGAGTCATATAATCTGTCTTACTTGTAGCAAATAATCATAGAAAGAAAAGGAAAACACTGTTGAGCTCCAATACGCCTTACCATCTTCCATGAATTTGCAATTTAGGAATTCTCTGAGAATTTGTCAAGGATTATTAGTTTCAATACCAAACAGTGGACCTGTTTCCTAAGAATTTATTGAAGTTCTTTGTGAATTGATTTGTTCGTTTGGCCTTTCCTGTGGGAATCAATTTTGCTATTTAATTACATGATCTATGAAGAAATGTTTTTGTTTGTTTCAAAAGTTCAGTTATTTAAGGAGTACAAGCTCAGGTCTCGGGAAGAAAAGGAACTATTTTTTCAATATGTGCGATTGGTTCAGTTTGAGTGGGGTCATCATTGCTAATTGATTGAGTAATTTGTGTTTATGTAAAGGCATATTCTGTTAAAGGAATGTTGGTCTTTCAGAGGTGGAGGCTATTTGAATCAATTATGTTTGTATCATCCATAAATGCTTACAGGATCAAGACCTTACATTTCCCTCTATAAATATTTACTGTTTTCCCGAGTTTACCATGGGTGTTAAGTGAGTTTTATTGTTACATGGCAAGGATATTATGTATGCTGGGTTTAGCATACCAATGAATAAACTTCATATATCATTATTTCTAATGTGTGGTATGTGGTAGTACACAGTTCCAACATACAAATTTGTAGCAGTTTATCAACCATATAAATGAGAAAAATTATCAATTTAATGTATGTTCAGTACTGTAAGTAGTGACTGCAACTCTAAATAATTCTGAATTTGACAAGAACCTTCAAGGCGTGCCAGAGCTCATGGGCATCATAGGAGGCAGGCGGATACATCAAGCCAACCATGACTTCTTTGAAGTGATGAGAGAGATTCTCTTTTAGGTCTGTTACCAGGTCCTTGAAAGGAAAAAGAAAATGTATAGACAGGATTATTTCAATGGTCGCTCTTTATGAAGACAGTTTAAATAAAATATTAGTGGTTGTTGTGGAAAGCCAAAATAGGCCTAAACATCTCCTGGCTCATGCAGATGCATTTTCTGCTCTCCCTCCTTCTGCTGATGGGAGAAGCAGCCGTGGGAAAGGAAAACAAAGGCCTCTGGTGCCTCTGAGTCTCCTCTCCTTCCAAACCCTTTGTTTACAGGGTACCCACACGTGTTTATACACTCGTTTGTGTTATGCCCTAAAAGGTAAAAGTAAACCTTGACTTCATCTGATGTGGTTAAGCTTGGCAAAGTGCCATTCTGATTGGCTGATCTGTGGCCAAAGAACCGTTAGGCTGTATTGATAAAAGGAGATGATCAGGTAAAGACAACATACTTCTGCCATTGTCTCTGCCTTAATGTGCTCTCTGCTTCTGGTGTTGTTCTGCCTCACTACCTTATTGCATCCTGCTATGCTCTGCAGTATTATTCTCTGCTAAGCTATAAACCAACCCTGCTGCATAATAACAAGTGCTGATGCTTTGGTTTTGTCTACCTGGAACTGCCTTGAGTTTAACAGGAATAGGCCTTAATTAAGCCTTCACACGATGTTCTTTAGCCAACATGATATTGTGCTATGACTGCACATCTGCCTGCACGTCTGCAAGCCTCCGTGTCAAGTCTGGAGCCAAGAAGAACCAGGATCAAGTCAGAGGTTGTCTGCATCTCTCCCAGCATCTCTCTCAAGAGCCTGGGAAGATCTAGAAGCCTCTCTATGTCTGAGTTAAAAAAACTGGTGTGTGTAGCATATGTACTTCTGCTACTATGTAAATGATGATTGAAAACTGTAAAAGTTACCAATAATTATAATAATCCCAAGCACAAATACAGGCTGGGTGGTGAATGGCTGGAGAGCAACCCTGAGGAAAAGGACCTTGGAGTCTGGGTTGATGAAAAGCTCAACATGAGCCTGCAGTGTGCACATGCAGCCCAGACAGCCAACCGAGTCCTAGGCTGCATCAAGAGAAGCGTGGCCAGCAGGGCAAGGGAGGTGATTCTGCCCCTTTACTCTGCTCTCGTCAGACCCCACCTGGAGTACTGTGTGCAGTTCTGGAACCCTCAGCACAGGAAGGACATGGAAGTGTTGGAGCGGGTCCAGAGGAGGGCCACAAAGATGATCAGAGGGCTGGAGCAGCTCTCCTATGAGGACAGGCTGAGGGAGTTGGGGCTCTTCAGCCTGGAGAAGAGAAGGCTTCGAGGGGACCTGATAGTAGCCTTCCAGTATCTGAAGGGTGCCTGCAGGAAGGCTGGGGAGGGACTATTTACAAGGTCTTGCAATGACAGGACAAGGGGCAATGGGTTTAAACTGGCAGAGGGAAGATTTAGACTGGATGTTAGGAGGAAGTTCTTTCCAGTGAGGGTGGTGAGGCCCTGGAACAGGTTGCCGAGGGAGATTGTGGCTACTCCCTCCCTGGAGGTGTTCAAGGCCAGGTTGGACGAAGCCTTGAGTAACCTGTACTAGTGGGAGGTGTCCCTGCCTATGGCAGGGGGTTGGAACTAGCTGATCCTTGAGGTCCCTTCCAACCTTACCATTCTATGATTCTATGATTCTATAATTATGAGTGAAGTGGTGTGCCAAACAGTTGTTGCCAGCCAGCTGTCTGCCAGACTTTTGGTTCCAGTGACTGACCAGAGAAGGGCTGACCAGCTGCAGTAATGGAAGTATAAAATGGCTCTGTCATACCCTGCCATACATGTCCCTGTACGCCTCAGCAATCATGAGCCGCTGTGAATTGCAACGCTGCGTTAGGACATCAATCAACACATCTTTTTCACAGCCTGTAAAGGAAACATGACACAGGGTGTAAATAAAAAATGTATTGTTACTTACTTACATTTGTTATTATTCATATTTTATTCAAGAACTTGAATATAATTCCTTGAAAAAAAAATAGATCAGCAGATTAATACCCACTGGTATTTACCAACAGCAGCTATATCTACTATGTACCTTTCACTTTCTCATGTAATACTATCAAAAAGTGATACTGTTATTTTTGGGTGCATCACCATGTCTCAAGCTCAACGTGTTTGAAACCATCAATAAAACAGGTAGAGACTTTAATCTATTCAGGGATAGCCACAGTAGCAGAATCTGCAGGTGAGCCTGGGAAGTCACACTTGTATGCCCTGTTGATATTGATCAAATTATTATTTCAGGATTAAACATGTCTTTCATGGGGATGACAATTTATGGTCAGACCATTTGCTGAAAAGTTGAAAGCTATGTATTTTCAGAGGAACTATATAAAGTAAGTGATGAAGTTTAAAAAAAAGACACCATTTTAACCAATTTCCAGGAGTATTTTGTTCAAAGTTACAAAGGATCTTTTGCTTGATGGCTAGAGTGTGCTGCCAAGCTTCTGTAATAAATCAGAATTTACTGCTTATGAAAAAAAAAAAAAAGAGATAATGATTAACATACTCTGAAAATTATTTTATAATTTAATTTTTTTTCCATCCTGAAAGTCGGCTTTTGCAATTTCAGGAGGCTGAGCATTTTAATGACATTCCAGCCTGTTTGTATCTCCAAGTGTAAATTAATTGATTTTATCACACTTGGAGCAAAGATGAATTAAACTGAAAAGCATGGGAATCAGCAGGCATCTGAGTGGAGTAGAGTAGTCTCAGGTTTCTACCAGTCATTGTGATACAGATGCACATATATATGTGTGTATGTGTATCTGTGTGTATAGAATGTTACAGATATGCATTCTGTACCCATTACATGTTTGTTAGGCAGATTTTAATATATAATCTATAACAGAATGGCAGGCTTCGTTTTGGCACAAATGTAATTGGATATTGAATGCTTTTTATTTATTTTTTTAATGTTTTAAATTGTCAGAGTCTGTATTTGTTCACTATACACCAGGTTTTGTTCTCTCTGTTCTGGATTATCTAGCATAATTGCACTAGTTTTTCAACAAGACAGTGATTTAACATCAGTCAGATTCATTTCTATCAAACCCACAAAATGGAAGTGTTTCCAGAACTTTCCAGAAGATAATTGTGAGTAGGTGTCTGTGCAACTTATATAGTCACTACAGTAAAAAGCTAAGAAGGATTCAGAAAATATTTTAAAACCTGAACAGCTATTAATTTGTGTAATACTGCTGTTATCAGGAGGGCAACATATGTCACTGAAGCTTCTCACAAGAATGAATGTTGTGTGCAAGATATAGAGTCATAATGTCAGTTGTTGTAAAGGCTATGGAGACTTAAATTCCTCTGAAACTGAACTTTTTATTTTGCCAGTTGTCCTTGAAATTAGAAGTTTGTTCCATGTGCTTTGATAGCTAAAGTGAAAGTAAGGTTAAGGCACCCATATTTACAATATTTAATTAAAAGAATCATGTCTACTTTGCCGTGTTAGCAACACTGCTTTTAAAGTACAGTTTAAAATTTAGCAAAATGTTTACAAATTTTCATCTGTAGCTTATTTAATCAAAAAGGTACTTCAGATTCTCCTCAATCAATAATACTCATTGTGGTTCACTTGACATTCAACATGAGTCCTCACATTTCCAATAAAGAAACTGAAAACAGAATGCAAGATTTTGTGATGTGCACCCTTGTGAAAAGCCCAAGGAGTATAAAGATACTGATGCAGAAAACAATTTTAATGTGAGGAAAATGTTTCAGAGAGTTAAAAAAAAATATAAAAATCAGTATTCTGACCCTCAGCAACATCAACTATGCTCAACAAAAAAACACAAAACCACAAACAGACAAAAATGCTTTGATGAACAAAGTGGTTTGTTGGGGATTTTTTTGTTAGTTTTTTTTTTGTTTTGGTTTGGTTTTTTTTTGTTGTTTGTTTGTTTGTTTTACATATAGGCTGAAATTCTATAAAAAAATTCTTTATACTCCCTTATTTTTTTATTTCTAGATGACTGATTCAAACCTTAAGAGTCTCTGGTAGTTATTAATTGTTAATAGTTAATTGTTGAAGTTACTTTCCCTTGTTGGCCTTCACTGTAGTGACATAGCACAGAATTCTGTTTCACTTATTCTCTCTGGAAAAGTTCTCAGTACTGTAAGTGTTGGTGTAGGTTTTAGATTAATCTTAATTACCTCTTAATTCCTGTAAATGCAGCTGCATACTTATTTAGACATCCTAGTGTGTACCTTGAAGAAGAATCAACAGATACGTAGTGACATTTGTAATTTTATGACCCCAATGTGTTATTTTATAAGAACTTTCTGAATAAAAACAATGTTTTAGGATCACTCAAGATACTCACTCATTCCCTGTAAGGCTCCTCCTAGCAGCTGGGCATCCATAATAGGATTAAAATTTGGAGCAGGAAAAATCGTTCCTCGTATCTGCTAAAGGAGAAAGTAGCCTTTAATCAAGGTGCTGTACATCTGCTAGCACTGTATATATAATTATGGTGAAAATCAGCACTCATAACATTAAATTGTCTTTGCTTCATGGGGAGCAGGATGCGGTTTTTACTTTATGAAACAGAATTTAAACTTGCAGTAAACCCTGAGAAGACCAGATTTGTTCATCATTGTTCATCATTGTTCAAACTGAAGTAGCAGAGCAGTAGAGGCATTTAATAACTCAGTGAAATTACGACAGATTGAATTTTGATCATGGAGCAGGCAACTACATGGGAATAGGTTGTTCCCTTCCATTATCTTTGGTTAGAGAGTTTCTATGGCCCTGTTTTGGAGCAAGGCATTTCTAGGGTTGATTGAACGTCTGAGTGTAGTTCCAAGTACTGCTATTTCACTTAATTTCTGCTGAAGTCAGCTCTGACTGACTAATAACACCCTATAACAGAAGAAGCTGGGCAAGAGTAGTGTGACCATGAAGCTCAGGGAATCACAGGATGACAGAATTGTTGAGGCTAGAATAGACCTCTGAGATCATCAAGTACAACCTATGACCTAACACCACCACATCAGCTAGACCATAGCACTAAATGTCACATCCAATCTTTCCTTAAACACGTCCAAGGACATTGAATTCACCATCTGGGCAGTCCATTCCAGTGTGTAATTACCCTTTTTGTGAGGACATGCTTCCTAACATCCAACCTAAACCTCCCTTGGCACAGCTTCAGGCCATGTCCTCTCATATAGTCACAGATTGCCTGGGAGGAGACCACAACCCCCACGTTACTATTCCTTCCCTTCAGGTAGTTGTAGAGTGTGATAAGGTCCCCCCTGAGTTTCCTCTTCTCCAGGCTGACCAACCCCAGATCTCAGCCTCTCCTCATAAGACATTCCCTCCAGTCTCTTCCCCAGTCTGCACTTGAGTGCGCCCTGCAGTTGGGTAATGCAGGATGTGTTTGACTACAGCTGTTTTAAAGAAAGATTTTACCTCAACACACAGGAGACTGAGTGACATTTGTTTTAGATAGACAGCTCTCAATGGTTACATGGATAAACTGGTGGTGTAAACATTTAGGTCTGGATTCTTTTAAAGGGTGTGAATGTGTTTTCAATTAACCAGACCATCATGAGGGGAATATATATGTCTCATATACAGGGTCCAAATAATGTATAACTAGCAAAATAATTTGGAAGAGATCAATGGACTTCAACCCACATATTCTTTACTGTCCAACATTATAACAGTGAGTGTATAGTAAAGACTCATCAGTATTACACTTGTTCTGTGGTTTTGGTACATTTTGTACTATGGTAGATTGCAAATCTGATTTAAAAGCACTTCTCTTCAAATAAGTAACTTTCATACTATACAGTACAACCTGTATAGAAAGAATATCTAAAAGAAACTGGTGAGGAAGTATTGGCCTCTGACATTTGGACAGCCACAATTTTGAGCCTATGGCCATTTCTCTTTTGCTTACACAACATGTTTTTCTCCTCTAAACTCTGAAAAGCATAAGGAAATTAATGGCACAATCTCGTGACTTTTCATCCATGTGCTTGAAGATGGTCACTAGAGGCATGTTAAGTCATTCCCCTGTTGAGATTTTTCTTATTTTATTTTTAAAAATACATTTATTTCTTCCAAATATCCAACAGAAGACCCTGAACATCAAGTGAAATTTATGTGAAAGCAAAAAAGCTTCTTACACAGAAGAGAAATAGACCTTTTTAACACCCTCTAGTGAATGAAACGTCCAATGGAGTTCTGAGTAATACAAGCAACTGCTCCCCACCAATCAGGATTAATTATTAGGAAGACCATAGCTCTGATACCATCATGAGATTCCAACTGCTTTGAGGCAGCAATCACATTACTGTAATTAATGTCTTCTGAAGACTGGTTGAAAATATTTTACAAGACCAGAGAGAGCATATTATAAATCTAGGTAAACCCATGCAGAATCATTACAGTTTCCTCATGAAAACAGAAAACATGAGGTGACAACTGCTATGAGTCAAACCATCAAGAATTACTGTGACAATCATCATGGGGTGGGGGTGGGGTTGGGAGGAGAGGAAACCCAATATGTGCTTTTATCAGAAGCCACCCCATATAGAAACAAAGTAAAAAACATTGCAGATGAGCCCAACCAGAGCAGTAATAAACTGCCAAAAATCGGTACACCAAAAGAATTCAGGGTAATAGGAGCAGCAGAACAGTGGCTTTAGTGGAGGGAGTGTGGAGGCTATGATTGCACTAATCACATCTTTCGTTTTCTTAACATTATCTGTGAGGAAGGCAGTGCAGCTCTTATTGCTTTTTCTGATCCCGGGTTTAATATATCAGGTTTCCTGTTGGAAAGTCCCATTTTAATTATTTATCTGTAACTTGCTACTGTATGCTCAGTACTAAAATTCAAAGCAGTGTTCTTTGCCTACCTCCTTCAAATAAAAGTGATTCAGGGGTTTGCTGGACTACAAAATAACTAATTGACTAAGGTGACAAAATACGCTACTGTCTAAAGGTTTGTTAAGCATACACTGAAGCTTCAGAACTGAACTAAGCATCTGGAATCAAAGCAGAGTAAGTGCAAGCAGCATATTATTCACCTCTTTCATGTTAAATGTAGTAATTAATTAAATAATAAAGAGGTGTGTGTAGATGAGACAATATTTAAATAATGCCTTAAGGAATACTGATCTAAAAAGCATAAAGGAGAAATAAGAGCTAGTTGGTGTAAATGTATACAACTTTGTCGAAGATGACAAAGCTTTGCTTTATGCTAGACGATGTGTAGAGGATCTAATTTGAGGAAGTGCCTTGTATAGTCACTGAAAGACCATGAAGAATTCCACAATTTGAATGACTTTTGGTTTTTGTAACTGGATTCTAGCATCCCTTATCACATACACACCATTTTGCTGGAGAAGTCTTGCAAGCACAGCACTAGAAAGAAAATGCCTTCAAAGGGCAGCCATGGAAAGTTATTTCCAAGACCAAATTTGCCTTTCTATGTGTAGGGAAACAGTTTGTATTAAATGGACATGCGAGCAATCCAACCTGTGCTAACTGCTAATTGTGAGCTGAAAAGTTTCACATGAAGTTCATCCGGAAGGCAAGGACACCGGGTACGAGCTGCCTCCGGGGGAATGGACAACAGCAGGTGATCAAACCAAAACAAAAGGACTCTCCAGAAGCTTTTGAACAGATAATGATGGACCAATTGCTTAATGCCACAATAATTGTCCCTTAATGATTTAGACCAATTGCTTAATGCCACAGAGTTCCTGCCTTAATGATTTAACAATGAACTAGCCCTAGTTTGTTAGAAAGTATATAATTGTAAATTGTATACTCTTATACAATAAACGGGCATTGCTTGGATCATACTGATCTGCATATAGCTTTGTCCATGAGCTGCCACATCTATGGATTACCCCAGACCAGATGCTATATGTGAACGTGGATGATAGTTCTTACACCGTTTTTCTTCTGCAGCATCTTAAAAAAAGGATGTCTATTGTTGAGGAGTAAAATCAACAATACTTTCTTTCCCCCCTGCCAAAGTACCCAAACACCTAAAGGTGAGGCAAACGAATCTCCAGGGGTGAGTCAGTGATTTTTAACTGACAGGATTTTAATCTTTCTGATGTCAAGATACTCTCATCTATGAAAACACAGATCTCTTTTCACAGAATTGGTCCAAGTGGGTTCTTTATACATGTTCCTGTATGTTTGTACATGTGTATTTGACTCTTGAAAAGAAAACTGATTGCAAAACAGCTGTGCTGACAGAACATATTTGTGTCATGTTAGTCAAATGAATCAAAACAACAAAAGAGGTTGAAAGGGGGCTGTCAGTGAAATCTGAGACTACTTTTATCAAATTATGTTGTGTAAAGTTCAGGCAGTTCAGTCTTGTGATGGAAAAAAATAATCTAAAGTGAGAACAACCTTCTAGTAATATTTGTTCAGTAAGTAATTCTGCCGATAAACATTCTGAAACAGTCTGAATGTTTCCTATATGGAATACTTAGTAAAATAAAATACTCATTTTATTAGCTAGCTACATGCTATGAGCTAGCTATACATTTGCAAAGATACCCTTCATATGCAACATTATTAAAAGAATAAAAATAGCATATTGATTCACTGTTAAACTTATTGTGTACTACATTTCATTCGAATAATATATGATACTGAAAGAGGAGTACTTTTAAACATAGAAAATTCTTTATCCAGAGCCTCCCATTTCCCCCTGTGTATGTACTTTAGAGAGGTCATAAATGTCATCTTATCAAATTCCTGACAGTTTTACCTCTGTGATTCTGTGGGGTACCATATTCTGTATGTAATCTCTCATAATGATGTTTCCCGGAATTGCTGCAACTGGTGGAATTGCTGCTGTTAATATTTTGTTCATTTCATTCTTGATCCTATACAGTTGTTCTCATATAATGTGTACAATTACTAATATGGGTTACATAAAATGTAAAGGAGATAGTAAATACTAAATAACAAGTAAAAATTGGAAGCAATACCTCAAATTATTTTAAATTTTGTTCTTGTGCTTCTGAATTAATGGTATATTAGTGTTTTGGGATTCCTTGAGAAGTATCTTTAAGTCTCAAGTGTGTTTTTAAGTGTTGTTCTTGGTCTAATTTTGTATCTAAGAATATTAGACAAATTAATGTGACAACCTAACCACTTGGTCATGTGTAAGTCCTGCTTTCTAGCTCATCACTTACTAGAAAGAATGATGTTTTCTGCTCTTTTCTTTCTGAGTTTCAGCTGAGAAAGCTTGTCACTTCTCCATGACTAACTTTTATCTACAGGAGCTAGCAGGCATCTGGGAGGGAATATTTACATGGGCTCCACATTGCATGTCCCCATTCTGTCTGGTTGACTCATCAGGAAAGTCTGCTCCACTGTTTAGGATCTGGTAAGCTAGTTCATACAAACCCCTAATTTCTCTGCCTTCCTATCCCACAACACATGGAAATGGGAATAAAGAATAAAAGTTTGCCCAGCTTGAGAATCTATCACACTACTTTTCAGAGATAGCCCGTAATCAGGTTTTGATGTAATTCTTGACATCAGTATGCACCCTGCTGCCCTCTTTCTTCTGTGATTATGGAAAAAAAAAAAGGGGGGGGGGGGGGGG
>VWZE01020833.1:383761-402495 GCA_013396675.1 Eubucco bourcierii | reverse complement strand
GTGGCTAATCAGTGTATGTTTATATATTTAAAAGCAGAGGGACTAAAAAGATAGTATTCACATAATTTATTCTTGAATACGTTGGTGTGATTTAGAGGATGAAAATTAGGAACTGAAGTTTTCTCTCTTTGCTGAAGCAATCCTAAAGGCTGACTAAAGTTGAACAATTACATTAAATTATGCCTAAAATAGCTGGTGTAATCATCTCTCGTAGTTAAGATTTTATGTGTATTCTATTTTAAAAATAATATTATTGCATTATCATTATAAATGGACTAAATACAAACCCACCAAAATAGTGCCATGAATCTTCTGAACAATTCATATTTTTATTTTTAATTCAATCAGGTGATAGTATGCAATTTTATGTCTTGTGTAACAGCTACCAGCAAGTATATAAACCACGTAGTCTCATAAAGAAATAAAAGACAAATGATTTTGTCTTGAAAGGCCTAAAATTATGGGAGAGAAACTGATAATTCTTTGTGTTTTAATCTTACTTCATACACTTCATATATACTGCAAGTAACCCCAGAACTAGACCCAAATTGCAAATAAGTTAATTTCATCTGAAATTAATTTCTACCAGTAAAGAGAAATGGGTCACAACACATGTGATGACAGCACAAGAGTAATAAAGTTTTTAAAGGATTTCAGATAACAGATCATCATACTCACATAATCTCCGCAATACATTTTGATCCAAGTCTTCAATTTCTATTGAGAGAAAATAGTATCTTTCTTAGAATAAATCTAAAAGTTTGACTGACAAAAGTTTTAGCTCTTATTCTGTATCTGGCAATTGAGAGAAATAATCCAATCAAACTGGTACCAAGTACTTTAGGTTCCAGGTTGATGATGCAGCACGATTCCATTCTTGGCTTTTATAGATTAACTGTATACCTAGTGATTAATCATATGTGAATAAGCATGATTATAACCTAAGTAAACAGTCATTAGCACAACCCCTTCTGTTCTGCTGTGTTGACTCTAAGAATCAAAATTCAGCTAGTCACAGAATGAATTCTCACCTGCAGAGATTGCTTGTGTTAATGATTTACTTTTCAGGTTGAGTCTGGTCTAGTTAGCTTTTAGCTTGTGCTGCAGTCACTCAGCTCATCACTTGTTCTAATAATCATTTGTACCCAACGTGTATAAAGATGCTTTATAGCCCTTACTTGTTACCTGGAGTAACGGGGGCCAATCCTTGTGCCTTAGTGGAGCCGTGTAGGTGAGGGTCTTTTCATGCAAGTTACAATTTACCTGTAAATTTGCTGATCAAAAATCCTGTAATATTGCTCTATTCAAAACCTTGCACAAAATCCAAACTATCCAACTGACAGCAGAACAACATTTTTCATGACTAATGTGATGTATTTTTCCTG
Organism: Eubucco bourcierii; assembly: GCA_013396675.1. Lineage (NCBI taxonomy): Eukaryota > Metazoa > Chordata > Aves > Piciformes > Ramphastidae > Eubucco > Eubucco bourcierii. Next base: position 401,110 of record VWZE01020833.1, on the reverse strand, counting down.
TTAATTATAAGTATTATTGTGATAAATCATTCAGAAAATTCAAATTTTCTCAGAAGAGTTAGAAACATAAAATAGATTCAGAATCAGCCTGTATGTTCTTTAGTACAACTTGAATGGAAGGTATTAGGCTACCATTATCCTCACTGGGTACCAGGATAGAGAGTTAATTTTTTTGCAATAATTGGACAGGAATACTAAATCAGAGTTTGAATTAGATTATTTCAAGTTTTCTTTGTTTTCTTAATGTATTTTTCTGTATTCTAATTGTACCAAGCATTTCGGTGTCTGTACCTCAAGCATTTTTCAAGGACGTCTGGGAAATAGAATCCTTTTGAAAAGCTAAGCAAAAGGATCCGTGAAGGATTTGATCTGCCTGGTTGGGAGAGGGCATACGTGAGGTGCTGAAGGTGGTGCCTAGAGAAGGAGCCAGTCACCTGGCAATACATGTTTTAAAGCAGTGATAAGAATTAGGACATTTTAAGTTTCTCTTTTTCAGACTCTAATTTTACATGCATTTTCTTTCTGTGGTTAAAATTTAATACAGTAATTTAATCTTCAGTACAACACAAAATGGATTAAGTTTACAGCATTACAATAAAGTTTTAACTTACTTGTGTCAAAACCTTCAGTAATCAGGAACCAAGGGTGTAAAAAAAGTAGACACAAATTGTTGTTCTGTGAGCTATTAATTTCTGATTTGTAATGTGAAGAAAGCACTTAACTGATTAGCTAATCTGGTTTTAGTGAATCTTTCTAAGAAAAGCTATGGGAGAGTCTAGAGAAAATGTGAGGGAAAGTGTTCAACATAAAAGGAATTTTCAACCTCCTTTTCCCTGTGGATGTCCTTTGGCTGCCCTTTTGTGCCATTTCACCTCCAAGGCAAGAGGCAGGGTGTACAAGGAAATGCAAAATACATTTGTGCACGTAATGCTTAGCAAGACAAATCCAGTGCTTGTGTACCAGATCAAACATGTTGAACCTAATCTTACGTTTACTTTTTTTCAAGACTCAGTAGGTGTGAATCACTTCTAGAGGAGCAGCTTATCCTGTTTTTAATGGGGAAACTTGAAGTTGTTTTGTAAGTGCTTTTGGCAATCCCATATTGTAAAAATATATGGACTACTTGGAGAGGCTGCAGAAGAAAGTAGAAGTAATTATAGCAAGAGGCAGGAAATACTCAGGCTTGTTTAGACTAAAGAAAAGTGAAGAGCTCACCAGGTCAAGAAAATAAAAGCTGTTGGCAGGGGGAAATGAAAAAAATAATTTGTTCCTCTTCACTGTGGACTGAGCATATGAAAGGTTCTTTCTCTATTTCTCCTATTTAATCTTTGCATTTCTCACCTTGATGTAGGGTGAGATTTTTATTACTCTTTTGGGGACCTGTTTGCTGCTTCCTGTTCCTGTTTCTTTTTAATTTTCCCATCTCGTTTTGTGCCTCTTCTTCCTTTTCAGAGAGGTCTAATTCTTTTGTGTAGGAGCATGGAGGGGTCAGTTCCTCTTCTTCAGGTCTTCTCAGACAATGGATTTTCTCACTTGTGCTAAAACATTCTTCTTCAAAACTTCCTCTGTCCTGATCGTTGATGTGCTTAGACTTAGGTATTGCAACTAATATTTTCCATGTTATTCTAGTGGAAAGTTTAAGTAAAAATAAACTCACTGTAGGATCTTATGATTGTGTGTGGAATCTTACTCGCCATGATTAAGTGAAATATTTGGTTGTAAATACCTTAGTCACTGTAGGATCCGAGTCACATTTAACTTTCGCAACTCTGAGGTGCGTAACTATATTACAAAAGGATTTAGGCACTTAGCTACCTTTTCACTTCAAACCCTTGGTGTTGCCAGGGCTAAGCTCTTTCTGAAAAAGAACTCTTAAGTATGATATAAGTATGCAGGAACTTATGTCAAATACTGTGAGGACTATGCAGTTGGCGTGCCAGGGTAAGCTGCTGAAAGCAGAGGGCAATGTATTTTCTCTCTTTCCTTATCCCTTTTCCCTCTTCCCAATCTGCTGTGCCAATATAGAGATAAGGCAAACAAATATGGTAATCTCTTCTTTGAATCTCAGGTGATGTGAAACAGGGAAGATTTATTTTGAAGGAGTTAGAGTTTGCACCAGCAGCCTTTTAGACCATATTTATTCTCTGAAGCTGATGTGCTTTCTAACGCCTTGAGTCATCCTGGTTGTTCATATTCCTTTAAACTAAATGTAAGGGCTGAAGGAGAAAAACATGCTTGATTTTTGCTTGGGTACAAGAATGCTTGCCGCTATCTGGGAACTGGATGGACATGGTCACAAGAATTTCAGAAACATTAAAGTGCTGGACTCTGTCCAGAGAAGGCCAATAAGGCTCATGAAGAGCCTTGAGCACATCTGGGAGCAGCTGAGGGAGCTGGGGTTGTTCAGTCTGGAGAAAAAGAGGCTAAGGGGAGACCTCATTCCACAACTATGTGAAAGGAGGTTGGAGTGAAGGAGGGAGTCAGCCTTTTTTCCCAGGTAGCAAGTGACAGGACTAGAGGAAATGGTTACAAGCTGTGACAGGGCAGGTTTAGACTGGATATTAGGAAACATTTCTTCACTGAAAGATTTGTCCAACATTGGAATGGTCTACACAGGGGAGTCACCATCCCTGGAGTGGTTTGTAGACCTTACACACAAGGACATGCTTTAGTGTAGACCCTTCAGTACTGGGTCAAAGGTTGGCTTGGGTGATCTTGAAGGTCTCTTCCAGCCAAATATATTCTGTGATTGTGTCACATGGGCTTAGCTGTCACGTAGCTAAGCCATTTTGTAGACCAGGATTCTGAAATCTATTGAGTAATTCACAAGTTATACTTTGGAAAATTCAGTAATTTTTATTTTAAACAGACATTTTCATCTGCAAAAGATCATATGCAATACTACAGGACTAGCCGTGTGAGCTGGGAAAGGAAAGGATCTGAAGGAATATTAAAGAACTGAAAAGAGACTCCAGATTTTTATGATCAGTAAACAGAGAGAGAATCTAGGTGACTTCTCTTGGTACAAGCATCATTTGTCTAAAGAAAGAACAATCTTTCTGCATATCAAAAGTACAGATCCCAAATTCAAGAGAAAGTATTTAAATAATGAAGAAGAATTTATGTAGATTTCACACATAAATAATTTGTTTCTATGAGAAGTGGTAAAAGAATTTTTGAGCAAGATGAGTGGCAGATTCTGGCAGTCTGTGTGTAGTAGATTGCTGTTTTCATGGGTGAGGTCCCCTTCTAGCTCTACTGTATCAACAAATACCCCTACATTTAATCCATTGAATTTATTTTACTTTTAGAATTTCTATTACCATACTATTAACTTTTACCATTTCCTCCTCTCAAATGTGCAAGCTTCATTTAATCTACTGTTAAGGAAGAGAAGGTGAACATGAATATATACAATTGTCACTGTATTTGTAATATTAGACTCTTTTCTGGATAGAGTTTTTGGTTTTTAATGGGATAGATACAGAATTTTTTTGGAAGTGATTTTTATGGAACCCTCAGCACAGGAAGGACATGGAAGTGTTGGAGTAGGTCCAGAGCAGGGCCACAAGGATGATCAGAGGGCTGGAGCAGCTCTCCTATGAGGACAGGCTGAGAGAGTTGGGGCTCTTCAGCCTGGAGAAGAGAAGGCTTTGAGGGGACCTGATAGTAGCCTTCCAGTATCTGAAGGGGGCCTGCAGGAAGGCTGGGGAGGGACTATTTACAAGGTCTTGCAATGACAGGACAAGGGGCAATGGGTTTAAACTGGCAGAGGGGAGATTTAGACTGGATGTTAGGAGGAAGTTCTTTCCAGTGAGGGTGGTGAGGCACTGGAACAGGTTGCCGAGGGAGGTTGTGGCTGCTCCCTCCCTGGAGGTGTTCATCCAGGTTGGATGAGGCCTTGAGTAACCTGTACTAGTGGGAGGTGTCCCTGCCTATGGCAGGGGGTTGAAACTAGATGATCCTTGAGGTCCCTTCCAACCTTACCATTCTATGGTTCTCTGATTCTCTGATTATCTTACACTATAGGGTATTTCTGCCACTATAGCTGCATTCATTTACAACCTTTTTGTAGTTCTTTCATGTTTAACCTGTTCAAGTTTTAAACATAACTATGGCACCTATGTGCCTCTGGTTTCCCAAGATCCAGATCATTTGGTTTGGGATGCTGCATGGAATATACTCTTCTCAACAATAAGTCTCAGATTCCTCCTAGGGAAGAATAAAGATTTAAAAAATATTATTTATGTATTAAAAGTATTAGATATACTTCCTAATTTATCACTGTCTTCTCCTACAAAGTTGTTTTATGATGCAGTGCAAGTATTTGTGTTTTTGTGTTTTAAGGATATGAGAGCTGGTTCTATAAATTTGTGGTTAAGAATGCAAGCAACTGATGTAGACTTAAGGAAGATTTCTCACTCTTTGGACCTCACTTTTGCTGACAACTAAGTTAACACCTGTTTCTAAAATTCCTATAATTATTTTCCTGAACCTTGAGAAAGTATTAAGGCAAACATCTGTACACATTTGATATTTCTAACACCTGTACTAATGTAGAGCTCAACTTCTCAAAGCTCGGTAGCTAAGTGAAAAATATTTGTGATTTCATCCAAGCAAAATGTTTCATTGAAAAATTGTTACGCTGTATAAAAGTATTTCAGCAGAATTTCTGACACTTTGGAGTCACTGTGCATGCATTTTGTAAAGTATCACAGTTTAAATATAAAACGGGAATAAATGTAATAAGAAAATCCCAGCCAAAACCAAAGAAACAAACAAAACCCAAGCAAAGAAAACCCCACAGTGACAGTGGCTAACCTAATACTGCGAGGAAAATCACACTATTAAAAAAATATTTTTCTCTAGCTACCACGGAAAGAGTTTTTCACTCTAATGAATCTTCCCAATTATTTTCTTTTATAAAAAGTGAAAGGAAAGTAGCCAGGCACAATTACCAGTGTTAGTATGTGACTTTAATGGCATTGTGTAAATGCGTTTCTGACCTTGGTATTGTCTTCCTGCAGACATTTAACTTTCTCTGTGTGTCTTTCTGGGAAGCAGATTGTCTATGCCAAACAAGCAAAGTATATATTTTTTTAGTCTCTGTTGTTACTATGGCAACTGGTAATTGGTATTAACAATTGTTTCACTTATAACCTGAACTGTTTTTTATTTTTGTTCACAGAAGATGTTTTGTTCACAGAACTTGTTTTAGAATGTTTAGTCATGGAGAGCACAATAAATTGTGCAATACAGATGGAGGGAAATGTTGTTGTACTTTTTAAAAATGACTTTAAATAAGATACAAGTTTGTCAAACAAGTGCACAGTCCTTATATTGCCTGAAATGTTGAATATGCAACACAACTGTTGTGCTTTGTCTAATTTATTATTACTTTATTTGAATGTTGGCTTTCTTCTTTTTTTCTCCCAGTTTTATTTCAGAGTTTATGTCTAATCCTGTTTCTCTTGTTTATCTCTCAACTATTGTATTTCCCAAGATTACAGTAAAACTGAGCAAAAGATTAATGAACGTGGAGGATAGACATTCAAATGAGCAAATTAAAGGCAAAGTCGTTTTGCAACCACCATTATTTACAGGTCACATCTCAAGCTAAACTGTATTCTGTGTATTTTACTAATGCTTGGTTAATTATTCTGAAATTTGGGAAAGTTTTTATGAACTTTAGGCTTTGTTAGGTATGAAGCTTGAAGGATCATTTGCTTCAATAAAACCCTGTTATCAACTTCATATTCCATTTTCCTATCAATGTTTTGCTTCAGAGGAGTATCTAGTAAGAATTCACATCAATAGCATCTTATGCTCAATGGTTATGTTTAACATTTTGATTTATTGTATACTGTCCCCAGAAAACTAATACTGTTTTCTTATTTTCCAAATGAAGGAAGTAATGATTTAGTGATTTGTGTAGTGCCACCTAGGAAACCAGCAGCAGAACTGACAGCAAGTGTCAAAGCTTTCAGACCTTTTAGTAAAAATCTCTCTCCTACAGCTAGTGCAGACTTCTGTTTACAAGAAGACTCTCAGAAATACTAGTCTAGTGAAAATAATCTTCTGTGGTGATGGATTGACAGAAGTATATCCCATTAAGGCTGTCTCAGGGGAGTGAGACTAATAATCAGGCATAAATAACATGAAATCTAGTTGATTTAAAGTAGAATAGCTTTGATTTGCTCCTGAGTGGGAGAGTAATTAACTCAGATTGAACACAGCTCCAAGAGCTCTGTACGGGTTTTGACATGTGTGGCTATACATACTCACTTTGGGTATGTGCTATGTTGGGGATTTCTCTGCCATGCCCTGTTGAATGGTGTGCCCAGCTTTCTTGCTTTTTACATGTATGGCTGTGCTTTGGATGATTGCTTTCTGTCCAGCTGAGTAGGTGTGCACATGTCTACACTTAATTTCTGTGTTGGTATCTCTCTGAATTATGCTTCATGTATACAAATGGAAACAGCAGAGTGCATGTAAAGTTCTCACAAATAAGATTGCCATGGAAGCTGAAATGAATTGTATTGTGAAAAAGCAGATGAAGTTGCTTGCATAGGAATTTAAAGAGAACTCTAGTAAACAGAGCTGTACTTTGGAGCATAAGGAGCCCTTGCAAAGGTCCATATTAAAAAAGACTGCTTGTGCTACTTTCACCCTTAAAATGTATGAAAATGCTTTCTTTTAATTTTGCTCTAGAAATTCTTCTCTTAGCAGTTTCCCTCTAGTCACTTTTTTTTAGTTCAGCAGGCTAAAGTAATTAGCAATATTTTAAAAACCCCAAACCTACACTTTAAACATAGAATCATAAAATGGTAAGGTCGGAAAGGACCTCAAGGATCATCTAGTTCCAACCCCCTGCCATAGGCAGGGACACCTCCCACTAGTACAGGTCACTCAAGGCCTCGTCCAACCTGGCTTTGAACACCTCCAGGGAGGGAGCAGCCACAACCTCTGTGGGCAACCTGTTCCAGTGCCTCACCACCCTCACTGGAAAGAACTTCCTCCTAACATCCAGTCTAAATCTCCCCTCTGCCAGTTTAAACCCATTGCCCCTTGTCTTGTCATTACAAGACCTTGTAAAACCATATTCACCAGAGGAAGGAAGTATTTGTAATAACAAAGAGAAATTTCTGCTGACCTAGAAAAACTGCCTGTAGTCCAGCACTATATGTGATATTTCTTTATTCTGACTTTTAAAAATGAATCTTATGCTGTTCAAAGGATAATTGTGCAAGAGTGCAGGAATGAGGATGTTTTGTAGAGAGAATTAATTTATGTGCTAGGCAAACATAAACTTACAGAGTATATGCATATATATGATACATTCAGGAAGTTATGTGGTGATGAAGTGGAAATACAGCTAAGTGGAAATGGGTCCTACTTGGATTTGTTTTCTTACACGTAAGCAGAATTGTTCTCAATATTAAATTCAACAAAAATCAACTTTTGCTAGAGAACCACAATAGAAGAAATAGGTATTCCTCTGAGAAAATATACACAAAAAGGATAAAAGGTGCCATGACATAATTATCCCAGCAGTAAGGTTCCTAAAGCTGCTGCCAAAAATATTGCAGAAAGAAAAGGAAACAGTCACCAAATGTCTTCACTACTAATTTGTGCAGATGACAGCAATGTTTTATAGCATTCTCTGTGCAGTGGTGTTCCACTTTATTATGGTTCTCTGGAAAGCTGCCTCTCTAAGGATGAACTTTTGATTCTGATAACACAGTATTTTATTCCTGATTTTATTAGTTTCATGCAAGATAAACCATATAGACATGTAATTTATCCAAAACCAGATAGTAAAATCAGAAATAAACTGATAATTATGCATCTAGAATTTGAATGCAAGCATTTCAAGGATTTGATAAGTTTTATGAAGATCATTTAAGGATTAATTTATTCACACAACAGAATGTGCAGAATGCTCTCATAGACAGCACATTACTTTTAAAATAAAATGCATATAGATAAAATATGAAATATTGTCAATTTAGGCAATTGGTTAAGCCCACCTGTGTTTGGATGATGTAGCTGTAACTTTCTACATTGATGCCTATTTTAAATACTATGAGGCTTGCCATATGTTTTAAGTTATGCCAAAACCAGCATAAACAATAATCAGTGATTACAGACCAGTGATTTCCATGAACACTTGTAGAAAATATGGTGAATGTGTAATTTCTTGTATGCTAAGATGTCAAACTGCAGTGCCGTTTCCACTATGCAAGCACTTGATCTTGGAGAGGATGGAACATTTCTCTACTGCATGCTTGTACTGATAATGGATGTTGCTCATCTCTTGAGCAAGCTCTCAGAAATTCTGTGGCTGTGGGTGTGTACGTGGGGCAACTACAATTTATCTGGAGAACATAGCTTATTTGTGAGCTTTTGTTTCCTGTGAGATATGTTTTTGTCACAATGACATGCTGAAATCTGTTAGGATGTCATGCTGAAATCTGTTAGGATGTCTCCTACCATAAAGACTGAGAAATGGAATTAGCAAACTGCAGTTGCTGTACCTGAAGTGTTATTGATAGAGTGAATCATCTTCTCTGAGAATTGTTTTCCAAAGATGAGTTTAATAAAGGTTTGGTGTAATGCTATAACTTAGTCTTGATTAGGTACAATGTAAGGCTTAGCATTATAGCTTCACTGTCAAATTCTTTCACATAAAAATAACATGATATTTTGCTTACATCATTCCATACAGTTAAGCCTGTTCTTACTGTTTTAATCATGAGCAGTTCCACTAGTCTTGGAGCCTAGAAGCTGCTTGATGCAAAGGACTGTGGAAATTTTATCTATTTGGATGCCTGAACTTGAAGGACAGAATGCTTACTAACATACATAGGGTAGAACAATTTTCTGATTTGGAGTGAAGTGAAAAGGACATAAATGAGGTGGGGGTAGCAGAAGAAAGAGTGATATTAATGTTGCCTCTCTATTCGCCTACCACCTGGCAGTTTTTAAAAAAAATCTTTGTCCATGCTGATAGTCACAACTCAGACATAAGCAGGAGTTAATGTTATCTGTCTTGTGCATTTTGCATGTGTTCTCCTTGTTGCCCTAGTAACTGGAGTAAGGTTGGCACTAGCATATGCACTTTCATCTGAAAAAAATTGTATTAATTATGTCCGCTATGCCCAAGGAGAAAAGCTGAGAGATACAGCCAGTAACATAAGCCTCACTTTCCAGAGCTGGCCATAAATAGTAAGAATCATCTTAAACCCCTCCCCAGTGTTGAGAACATGCCTCTTTTTTGTGGTAATCTGAGATTCTGATTTCTGTATGTTGGCCAAAATTTTCAGCATTGTGAGAAAGAACTGATAAAGCCTCAAAATGAACTATGGGACACCCGAGTTGTGTCCTTAGATATACAATCAATGGGTTGAGGCCCCATGGGAAAGTAACTTACCCATCTGGAGCACAAGCCCTACAAGTAGAGGCTGAGGGAGCTGGGGTTGTTTAGCCTGGAGAAGAGGAGGCTCAGGGGAGACCTCATTGCTCTCTACAGCTACCTGGAAGGAGGTTGTACCCAGGTGGGGATTGGTCTCTTCTGCCAGGCAATCAGTGACAGAACAGGAGGACACAGTCTTAAGCTGCGCTGTGGCATGTTTAGGCTCTGTGTTAGGAAGAAGTTCTTCACAGAGTGCTTTGCCTTTGGAATGAGCTGCCCAGGGAGGTGGTCGAGTCACTGTCCTTGGAAGTGTTTAAAAGGAGACTGGATGAGGCACTTAGTGCCATGGTTTAGCTAATTAGATGGGTTAAGTGATAGGTTGGACTCAATGATCCCGAATGCCTTTTACAACCTGATTAGTTCTGTGCTCTCTGCAATCTGTGCCTCCATCTTCCATTTACTAGTTAGTCAGTGCATAATATTAGCTTAATAAGAGACTCAACAGACATTGAAAGATTTTATACAAAATCTGTGGTGCGCTCAGAAAGAAGTAAAGCTATTGGAGTTCGTTAGCAGAATGTGTTTACTGTTAAGGTTTAAAGGGTCCCTATCTGTTGTATTATTTAGTCAAGACGAAAGTGAGAATGAGGATAAAACCACCCTGTCTGCAATGTTCTGTGGCAGGCATAGACTGCAGTGTGCATAAAAGATAACAAGAGCTGTTGTTTTTGCAATCTAGATCATGTGTGACACGAAATTCCTGCATTGGAAAGCTGTGAAGGCCAGGTACTGCTAACAAAAAGCATGTATTCATTACAGGAAAATGACAATACTTTTGGATAATCTTTACTTATGCTGTGGTGGCAGTCGGCGGATATAGTTACGTAAATTTGATTTATTGGTACTGGTACTGAGCTCCAGCAGAGGTCATGCAAAAACAAGGAGGAGGTTTATTTATACAAGCATTTCCAAATTACATGGAAAGTACTGAATGTGTGTGGAAATCAGTCCCCTTTGTCCTGTTATAAATCTATGAATAAACCTGCAGCCATCAACTTAAAGTACCATTAAGTCCTGCTCACCTAATTATTTGACACTAAGTAGGTTGCATGTTTCACTGGTTACTTAATGCTCTATAAAATTGTGATATTGACATTTTCTATGACGTGTTTCATACTTTTACAGCATCAGTTTATTATCAATGTTTGCAGCTTCTGAATTGCTGCAGTTTTACTCTGTTACTGTCTGCAAGGGATACATATGTATGTAATAAAGTCCATAACTAGGAAAGTGTTATTTGGCTTAGCCTTAGGAATATTGAGCACAGCTTTTGCTTTTTTTGATGTTGTGAGATGCTTACACTACATTCAAATTGATTCTGGTCCATTAAGCCTCATTAGCCCATACACTGCTACTGTGTACACTCACGTATGAGCTACCCAGGAGCAGATCATACTAATGGTACAACCTCAACTGGTTTTGTGGAAGTGGAAGATTATAACTGTCTACTAGTAATAGCAATAACTAATGTAAAGAGACTAGGGGAAGGAAGAAAGGAAAGAATAAATTTTACAAGGAAGTATGCATGTAGTTTGTGATTGTGAAGAACAATTTACTTTTGTGTGTGTGTGTGTGTGTGTGTGTGTGCGTGTGTGTGAGGAGAGGGCCAAACAAAATGTATCACAAAAGTAGCTCCTAAATACTTTTCTCTTTGGAAATTCTAGAAAGAAGTATTTCTAGTATCTCTAGGGTCCTGTAACAGAGTGCACTTAAAATAAATCACCAGGATAGCTAAAAATATCATGCAAATATAATTTGTTTTCAGTATTTTGACCTGACCCTATGCCAGGAGTGACAGTTTAAGCATTAAGCATCTGACCTAAAGCCCACTGAAGTTAAACTCCCTGTTCTAGCATTCTCCTCAGTAGTCACAGAAAACCTTGTGATCAAGTCAATGTACCCCTTGAACTGATTTAGACCTATTAAGTACTTTTCAGAATTTTCCTTAATTTTCACTGAATTCTCTTTCCTGATATTGACCTTCATTTGGTCTGTTTGTTCAAAACCTACATTAGTATGTTTAAGCATATATAATTGAGGCCCTGGGCAATTTCTGGGGATTAATGACTGATTGAGAGGGTTGATGACCTGAGGCAAGACTCAGGGCCATTAACTTCTTCCAAAGAAAATTTATCAGGAAATGTTTCAGACTGAAGTTGTTGTTACTTGGCGCTCTGCAGCTCTGCATGCATAGCAGGAGCCTCACTCTAAGGGAAAAGCAATTACCTGTAAAGTCAGAATTGGTTTATTGAAAGGTACTACTACAATTTTGTTTTATAGCAGCTCTAAAAAGCCTGAACTAAAGTGGAGATAAGGCAGGAAAATGGAAAGGTTTATTCTGCAGTGTGCTGTGCAAAACCATGGTAATGAGTAGTTCCTCTCAAGAAGTTTTTATTATCCTTAAAATAATTTTTAGAAAGTATTGTAGACCTTCATAAAGCTGGTAAATCCAGTTTCTCTTGTAGTTTTGAAAGATGCACTATTTTAAATCAGCATTGCCTTCTAGGAGTATTTGATATCTAAACCCTTTGAAAATTATGGTTCTAAGTTCTTATATATTATCAGAGATATATTCAGATTCATGGGAATTAAAGATATTGCTCATGTCTGTATGTAGACCTCCTAGTCAAGTTGAGCATGTGTCACTGGCACTGATTTTATTCTCATACTACTGCTTGAAGTAAGGTTGTGTTCTTAACTCAGTTCACAGGTGAGAGTCATTGTTTGAATGGTCTGCCAAAGATGAAGCATGTTACCTGCAGAGCATGCACAATGTTAATCTTTTGAGGTTTCCAAAACTTGGCTGGGTGGAGGCTCTGAGCATCCTACTCTAACTTTAGAAGTGGTCCTGCTTTGAACAGGGGCTTGGACTAAAGGATTTCCAAGGATATCTTCAAATGTGCACTTATTCCATAATTCTTTGGATCTGTGTATATGTAACAAAGGCAAGAATTGAAATTCAATCTTGCCACCAGTATTGCTGGTCCAGTAGGACCTCCAACAAAATGAACACTATTTGTGAATACAGATTGCTAGTCTGTTTGCTTCTTACCCAAATCAAGGCCACAGCTTACAGCTTTTGCATGTGTTCAAGGACCATCAAAGTGCTCATTATTGTGCATCTTTTCTTTTCTCTGCTAACACACACTTAGGAAAATGAAGAAATGTATTACACCAATATTTTGAGTTTTCTACTCTTTAAATATGTGGTATTTCTGAAATCTTGTCCTTTTGGACTTTGAAATGCAGCACTACCATTTTCAGTGACAGTTTCCTTTATCGAGTAAGCAAAGACAATTTATTGAACATCAAGCTTATGGAAGGCTTTTTCTCCTGACAGCACAAACTTAATTCAAGAGTTATGGATACTTTTCCCTGTATTATTTTGAGAGTTTTAAAATATGTGAACAGCAGACAATATAGAACTGGTCAACATACCATCTGAGTATTTTTTAGAGCTAAATCTCTGCAGTGAATTTAAAAAAAAATGATACAAAAACCTCTGAGAAATGATTCAGAGTTACTAGATTAATCTTTATTTTTAACCCAAAGAATGTTTTGAGGCACCTGTTTAAGCAGAAAATCTTTTACCAGTTTCTCAGTGAAAGAACTCTTTGGTAGTTAGATCAGTCTGCTTATGAATGATCATGTGGTGGAGGATGAGGAGTATTCAGTGATTGTTGCTTCTTGTGTTCCTTTCTTGATTTCAGCTGTAGTAATCACTGTCACATCAAACTCCAAGACATTTTTCAGTATGTCTGCTGAAAAGCAGACGAATTACATACATATGTGGATTAGAACATTGTTTTGTGTCTGCTTCTTTCCAGACACCACTGGTGTGTATTTTGGTGTCAATGTGGAACATAAAGGACCATGATAGTATTTAGCTAATTTTTAGCTAATTTTTACCATAATCCGCAAGTGGAGATTTGAGAGTCCCACTTCCTTTCTGGCTGATACACTCTTACATTTTCTCCTAAATCTTCTGGAGTCTGATTTTGTTTTGTTACCACCTTGGTTACTGCAGTTTTAATTCTGTATGTGGTTCTGTGAGCACACCAGATAGGGAAGCCCTCATGCTGCTGGGATGTGGAACGGTGTCTGTGTTTTGCAGAGGTGTTGCTTGCATTCATTGCTCAGATGTTGAATGAAGAAATGTTAAATTCTCTCAAGAGATGCCATTTTCTAATTTCACTGCTTCTCTTGACTACGTTCATGAGAAATTCTCTATGTTTCATTACACCTACATAACAGCAGATGAGTTTTGAGAGTGTTGCTTGAGAAGGAAGTTTCTTTTTCTAGTTTCATTTATTCCAGGTGATGGCAGTAAAGGACCTTTGCTCTTTTAGCCTGTGTTATGAAGCACAGGCTAAAAGCGTCCAGACTCCTACCTCACCTCCAAGGGAAAGAACTTGCTTATTCCATTCCTGTTCCTTCCTTGCAGCTGTTTGTGGTATCCATCATGAGATGGAAGAACAGCATGAATTGGGTTGTAGGGTGTTCGTTATTGTGGTGTTTTTTCCTCCCTTGTTGTTAATAAATAATTTCACTTGCCCTTATCCGTATGGACCTCTCATACTATATGCACTAGTACACCTTTTAAAATATTCCATACAGTGCAAATTGTAGTGTTTGGTTTATCTTAACATACTTTAAATTGCCCCTGGAAGTTTAGCATAGATTGTGTGTTAAGGGACAGAAAACGTCCCAATAAATCTGTTTGGGATTTTTGACTCAGGCAGATGGTAACTTAGCAATGTTATGTCAAAAATGTTTTCAGAATGAGAAGCCTTGCAGTGAACCTAGAATGTACCTGCTGTAACTGGAACAAATCAGCCATTCACAACTAATGTTTTATTGATGGTCTAAAGGAACGGAGGAAAAGAAGACGCCCAGACCAGAAAACACAAATTAATTCAGCATGGCCTTGAAATTTCCTTCCTTAAGCTTGTATTTAATGAGCATCGGGCAGGATAGAAAAGAGACTACCTTCCCACTTCTCAAATAAAACACAGTTATACCAATTTAATTCATCTTTTCACTATCCTGAATAGTGCTCTCGTGGAACCAGGTTGGGGGAAATGAGCCAAAACCACAGTTGGGGCCATCTACTAAAATCATTGCTGTTGTAGATTAACTTCAGGGAGGTTCTATGGGAAGTTCATTTTTTTCCCATCTCACACTCTGCATAGATCAAAGCCAACAGTGCTATAAGGACAACAACCTCACATTTTAATTAAGATGGAGAATGAACTTCTGAAGTAAGTCTCCTGGTTATGTCCCCTTACTCAGCTTTAGTTTGCATTGATTAGTTTCCCAAAGTGTGAACTGCTTTGATTTCAGGCAAGGCTTAACTCCGGTTTATCACTATCAACAAACAAATTTTTACTAGGGGCTGCTAAGTAGTATTTCATGTGCTCTGCCTGTATTCACATTTTCTTTCTGCAGAGCCACCTCATAGCATTGATGTGTAGTCACCAGACACTGAATGAGTCCACTAAAGTCTCTCCTTTGTCATGTTCAACTGCTATTATTTATGGTTATAGTGGAAGGTCATGTAGGAAACTGCCAGCTTCCTGTGCTTACATTTGGCAGTGTTAAGTCTCATTCCATTTGTACTATTTTGGTTTTCCAGGTTGTCAGCTGGAACAGCATATTCCTGCTTTCATTTGCATTCCTATCATCTTTATACTGTTATAGCTAACTTCTTCAGTACCTGCCTACTCTTTGATAGCCAAGGATATGAGTGGGAATACTAAAAAAAGAATGTTCCCTAAACCAACCCACTAGAAATTCCAGTAACAGCATTTTTCTAGGCTGACAATTTGCATTTCGCCTAGGTTGATTTCTGTGACTGATGTAGCCACCTCATCTTGTGCAGTGAATGGGCTAATATGAGTGTTACAGGATTCAAAAGGAATATTGCAAAAAGTAGTGAGATTTGTTCTTTATCAGGACATTCACTACCAATACATGCTGTTGGGGAGGAGCAAGGGCTTCTTAAGGAATGGGAAGCTGAATAAGATATTGCAACCAGCCAGGGCTCTGGCAACATGAATGAGGCAAGCAGGATAGACTCAGGGCACATGGTCAAGGTCAAGCAGCAGTCAAGACTGCCCATCTCTGTGGTGATGAGGCAGGCCTGAGGTCAGGCCAGGAAGTCAGTCTGCAGGTAAGGTTCTCAACCCATGGTGGAGTTGGTACTTCTCTGAGATTGCTAGCTGGGGCTGAGATAAAGTAGGCTTTAGGATCTGTGGTGTGGGAGCTGGCCCCAGTAGCCTGTGCCTAGACCGTACATATATCTGCTTATGCAAGTAACTTAAGTGTGCCCAGGACTGTTTCTGAGCACTGAAAACAACTAATTGGTGTGGGATATTTTGTACTCATACTGGCCAGACCACTCTCCACTGTCTAAAGTAAGTCATGGTGGACAGGAGAGGTACCTGGGGATAGAGAAGGACAAACATCACACCAATCTTCAATAAGGGTAAGAAGGAGGACACAGATGACTATAGATAGGCCAGCCTCACCTCCATCCCTGGAAAGGTAATGGAGCAACTTATCCTTGGCACTGTCCTTAGGCATATCAAGGATGGTGGGGTCACTAGAAGCAGTCAACATGGTTTCATCAAGGGGAAGTCATGTTTGACCAACCTGATAGCCTTTTTTGAGGACATAACCAGGTGGATAGATGATGGTAGAGCAAGGGATGTGGTTTATCTTGATTCCAGTAAAGCATGTGACACTGTCTCTCCCACAGCATCCTTCTGGCTAAACTGAGGAGGTGTGGTCTGGATGATCAGATAGTGAGGTGAATTTGGAACTGGTTGAAAGGGAAGAAGCCAGAGAGTTGTGGTTAGTGGGATGGAGTGTAATTGGAGGCATGTGACTAGTAGGGTCCCACAGGGGTCAGTACTGGGACCAGTTGTGTTCAATGTATTCATCAATGACCTGGATGAGGGCACAGAGTGCACTGTCAGCAAGTTTGCTGATGGCACCAAACTGAGTGGAGTGACTGCCACACCAAAAGGCTGTGCTGCCATTCAGCAAGACTTGGACAGGCTGGAGGGCTGGGCAGGAAGAAATGGAATGAAATTCAGCAAGGGCAAGTGTAGAGTCTTGTACCTGGAACAACCCCCAGTATCAGTATAGATTGGGGACTGATTTGTTTGAAGGCAGCAAAGCGGAAAAGGATCTGGGGTTTGTAGTTGATGGGAGGTTGACCATGAGCCGGCCATGTGCTCTCATGGCCAGGAGGGCAAATGCCATTCTGGAGTGTATTAAAAGGGGTGTAGTTAGTAGGTTCTCTTGCCTCTCTACTCTGCCCTGGTGAGGCCACATCTGGAATACTGTGTTCAGGTCTGGACCCCTCAGTCCAAGAGGGCCATAGAACTGCTTGAGAGCACAGAGCCACAAAGACAATTAAGGGAATGGAACATCTCTCTTACAACGAGAGACTGAGGGAGCTGGGTCTCTTTATCTTGGAGGAGACTGAGAGGTGAGGTGTGAAGGTTTGGGAGTTACCCCCTCCCCACACTTTNTGAAGGTTTGGGAGTTCCCCCACCCCCCCACACTTTGTAAAATGACCCAGACTAGCACTCAGTCGGCTGGAAGTTAAATGATGAAGCTCTGTTTACAGCATTGCACAATGTACAGCAGATATTTGCACTATATACAGAATATTTACAGAAATATACAAGTAAAAGGTAATACAGCAACACAACTCCCCTCCCAGAAATCAGAGACCCCAGGAGGGGCTCCCAACCACCCTTCCACCTTCTCCCCACCCCTGTACCTCACCCCAAGGTTTGCCTTACGTGCAAGGTAAATTAGGAAGATCGGCCAAGGGGGTTAGAAGAAAAGTAGTTAGTTAG
>VWZE01020833.1:361707-374343 GCA_013396675.1 Eubucco bourcierii | reverse complement strand
ACAGTGTCAAAGGCCCTGCTGAAGTCCAGGTAGACCACATCCACCAGGCGGGTCACCTGATCATAGAAGGAGATCAGGTTGGAGAGGCAGGATCTGCCCTGCCTGAATCCATGTTATGATTCTTGGCCTAAATAAGTAGTAAGACGGCAGCACATAATTTTATATACACCATGTATATTCACAAAAATGATTACCATTCTTTTGGTAATTTTCCTCTAATTTATATGGTAGTTTACTAATTTATATGGTATTTTTAGCACTCATTTGAAATAAAATAGTCTTCCAAGTAAAAAGGTTTCATAAACAAGTACTACGTGATTGATATTTACTCAAAAATAGGTGTGTAAGTTGTTTTTCTGTCACATACACCAATGTGCATTTATCATGCATGTGGTCATTATGAAAAGATCTCAGTCTTTGAAACTACTTGCCAGGAAGTAGGATCTGTGATTATACATATTTCTATTAAATTGTTTGCCATTTTCGGAGTGGACAAAAGGAAAGGTTAGCTGAGCAGTCACTACAAAAAGCCAGCTCTGAAGAAATCCTATTAAGATCTTCCTTGTGGAGGTCAAGTGTTGTTTTCAGGAACACTGAAACATTGAGGGAGGGAGGGCTAATAAAATGAAGGGGTAATAAGAGTCAGATCTTTCATAACCGTCTTTGTGGAAAGTACATGTAGTGGAATACATGGTAAACAATACATTATTTTACGTTTTTTCTCTCTTCATATTTTAGTACCTGGACTTGTTAGCAAAATATTTCTGTAGAAGTTTCCGGAATTTTAGCTGTCTTTGGAATTTGTATGAATATTTTAAACTGAGACAGCTCAGATAAGCTGCATAAATCACATTATATATTTTAATTCCTGTGAGAGAGATGGATGTGATGCCTTAGTCTTTGAATATTTTGCCAATGTGCATACTTGTTGCTGTCACATTTCAGTTTTGAAAAAAGTCTGCAGTACATCAGGTTTTCAGTTCACTTCAAATGTGTTTCTGCAGGAGGAAGGGACAGAAAGTAGAGTGCCTGAACAGTCATGCAAGCTAACTGTCTTATTTAGCTCCATGTTTTATGCTTCCTACCATCTTGATTTCTAAACTCCAAAGCTGAAACACTTTTAAGCTGCCTACAGGTGTGGTTTAGATCTAAACTCCTTGGAGAAGCTATTCTTCCCTCAAGTCTAAAGCATGGAGTAGTTCAGTGCTGTCTTGTTTTTTTGTAATTGGCAAATCAGTGAAGGCTTCAGTCAATAACATAAACTTGTGGATTTGAGATGAACAGAGGAGAGGCTATGATATGTGATTATATTTTTTTGAGATTATAGAAAAACATGGAAAAGAGGTTCTGATTCATGAGCAGTGTTTAGAATTATTTGTGTATAAGGGTGCCCTGGAGAAACAGGAGCTGGAAGCTAGGTTCCGGCATCAGGCACCAGACAAGAAAGCAGTTTCAAGTTCTAAGAGTAACTTTGAATTAGGGATTGTCCAGACAACCCGTGTTTGACAAACCACATGGCTCAAGTAGGACCAATATTTAAAAGAGGAATTTGATTATTTTTTCTGCCTTTTTGTTCACTCTGAAAAGGTACTAAGTAAGTGGCACCAAAGTTCAGCAAGGTGAGTCAAAGGCAATGATTAAGTTTGTGTGATAAATTTGGGTTGTTTCCAGTTCTTTGGAAAAAGATACTGATGAATTTATCTTAATTGGCCTTTCTGATAGCTATAACAGGCTTAGGAGCTGGTGACTGGCTAAACTACAAAATAAAGAGATATTTTTCCTTTGCTTCTTTAATACTGACTTCTGATCTGGAGCTGTGAGGTATACAAAAACTAAACAAACTGGAGACAGTAAGTAAATGAATTTGATTTAAGATGATCGTGAGTCATATAACTCATTGCTGGGGTGGTGCATGCTGTAGGCTCAACAACTTGCTGTAAGTGTTCTTAGAAAATGGTGAATACATTTCTTTTAGCAAATGCAACTTTTTTTTTTTTTCTATTTTCCCCAAAGCAGATTTCTAAAGACTTATGATATATAATATGCCAAGGGAGGTTTAGATTAGGAAACTTTTTTTTTACTGAAAGAGTGGTCGAGCATTGTAATAGGTTGCCCAGGGAGGTGGTGTAGTTACCATCTCTGGAGGTGTTCAAGAAACATGTAGATGTGGCACTTTGAGATGTGGTTTAATGGCCATGGTGGTCTTAGACTGATGGTTGGACTCAGTGGTCTTGGAGATCCTTTCCAACCAAAGCAATTCTATGCTTTTATGATGAAAAGAAATAAGGTTTCCTGCCCATTCTTTCCATTCCTTTTTTTCCCAGTTTTTATGTCTGGAGTCCTGGAGGCAAGCAATCTGAAGAGAATGCATGGAACAGGAATGCTAGTTGTGAAAGCAAATAAGATCTGGAATCAGCTTCTTTCCACAACCTCCCACATTTTTAGGATAGATAGGATTAAAAAAATGGAGTGCATTTAGCAGCCTAATTGGTTATTTCCTGTTTTTCTATATCGTGCACATGAGAAAGACCCAAACCCCTTGGTTAATAACAATTTTCAAGCTTACAACTCCCACAATTTGATTTTTTTTAACCAATTTTTGGTGTTGGTAATTTTCACCCTTAGAAGCTGTATATTTACTGATTTCAGGGCTACATAAGACATGATGCTAAAAAGGAATTCCACTAGTAATTATTGGATTAAAGCAACTGTGAGACCATCAATCTGAAAATAGGATTTGGGGTGGTTTAAGAGTATAGGTTATCTGTCACAAACACTCTATCCTGCTTAAAAAAAAAACCAAAAACCAAAACCCCAAAAAGAACTCTTATGTTAAGAAGCAGGATTTTATGTCTGAAAGTGTGTAGAAACAAACAAATAAAACCAACAAAAACCCTACCCAGAAAAAAAGCTCACATCAAAGAGGAAAATAACTCTCTTCAGGGATGCTCTGCCTCCTAAAGGCAGGGAGATAAAAACAAGTTAAGAATGGTCATCCTTCACTCAAGAACTCCTGAGACTCTTTGTTTTATTGACAAGTTAAAAAATACTTGGCTGAACGCAGAGTAGTAATCCACAGTTTCTTTGTGTCAGTTCGGTGTGATCTATGAAGATGCTGCCTGTGTTCCTTCCATATTGCTGACATCTTTGAAACATACCAAAAAATATGCTGCTGTTTAGAATCATATTGGAAAGTGACAAAACCTTTCACCTTTGTTTTTATTTTATAACATAGGTTTTTAAAAAGAACTTAAGTCATTAAGAGAATTTGACAGATGAAATTTATTTGTTGAACAGTTGCCATTTCACTAAATTAAAAATCTGAGCTAGAAGCACTTCAGTCAATGAGTTAAAGAGTTATCACACAATAATTCATTCAAACACAGCTATATCCCAGAAATCTTTTAGAACAACACAAGCCAACCACAACAAATCTTTTTACAGGGCAGAGAGGTTGCAAAATTTCCTTTGAGGCTAGGCTCATATGGCCCTATTTTAACCAGACTAGTATCACTGGAGTGTTGTCACAAAAGCAAAGAAGTCAGCAGACCTCAAAACCCACAGAATCCAAATAAATGGGATTTGAGGCTGCAATGTACTCTCAGTCAATGCAGAGACTTTGCAAACTGTACCCGAACTTGTTAGCCGTAGTTAACAATTCAGTCTGCAGCTCAGCTTACATTTTGTAACTTCCATTTTTGCAGTTTCTGGAGTCATCTCTTGACAGGGTGATCTTTAAGTGAGTTTGAGCTCTGGAATCATCCTGTCTACATCAGTATGGAGCTATGAGACATGTATATTATTAACATTATTTATATGAGCACAAATGCAATTTCCTGTCTGTTACCTCCATGAAAATGTTCACAAATTTAGGTCTGTGTGAGTCAGGTAATACTCAGCCCTATTAAAGTCAAAGTTTGGTTGTAAAAAGCAAAGTTTCAGGTGAGAAAAGAAATATTCCACTCTTCAGTCAGCTAGGGAAGAAGAGAATCAGAGTTTGATTAATGAGTGCTCTTGTGCAGATGGTCACCATTTATGCAGATGGTCACTATTCAATGATAAAGATTTTTTTTTTTAAAATGTGTTTTCTAAATTAAAACCAACGTTTTCTAAATTACATCTAAATTACACTCTCCCTTTGCACCTAGTAGAAATATTACTAATGTTTAAAGTCCAGTGCAAAAGTGTCTCTGTAGACAAATACCATTTTCCTTAGTAAGCAGAAGATGCAAGCATTAGTTTTAAAGAAGTAGCAGTGATCTCTGTGTAGCAGTTGATACAAAAATCCCTTCTAAACTCCCTGAGACAACCACCACTATGTGATGCAAAGAAGTTTTACTTCTTTTTTAAAGAAATATGGTTGCCATAGTGATATGTGAAACCAATCACTGCCTCTAGCTACATCCTGTGACCTATTATTTCTCAGAAATAGTCCCCAAAATATCATAAGAATTGGTTACAATTTTCCTCGTCCCAAAATTGCCCATTCCTTCTGCATGAATTGCTCAAATGAAAGGAGTTGTCTGCTAATGATCTAGGTGTAGTTACAGGAAGTTATTTTGCCACTGGCAAAACTCTTGCTGTGTGAAGAGAAATCTCATCTCTGAGAAAGGTTGTTTTCTGCCTTTGCTCTGACTCTTGGGCAGCTGGGAGACTACAACCACCAATGTGACTTTTGATCTCAGCTGGCCAGCACCCTCCTCTGCAGTGGGGTCCAGTTCTCAGGTATGATATTTTCTAGATTAGTTTTTTACCCTGAAAGTGTAGCAAGGCAACCAGTAGTCCTAATTAAGACAACACTGACAAATGTCTTGCTGGTCATAAAATGAAAAAAATGAAAGTATGTCAGCTTGTCACTGGTAAAAGAGCTTACAGACAGCTGAACTCGTGCACTACATAAACACACTTCGATAAATGTGATTACTAACATGTGAAAGGTACTATACAACGTAAAATAGTAAGTATTGAGAGGAAGCGTAGGAGATACCTGGGAGAAGAACTGTTTGATAGAGAGTTACTGGATTTCATACTCTTCCTGAGTGCCTGTGGCTCAGGAAAATGTTACGATGCTGACTCTCAGACGCAGGTTTGTATCATGCCTTTGTTAATCTTACAGGAAAATTTCCTTGCCAGAGGGCAGCTGGTCTTGAATCCATTTCCACTTCCCACAGGGAAATGGAACCCTGCAGTTGTGACTTCCTCTAAGGTCTGGGCCCTGTGTCTACTAGTTTGTGGCAGGGAATCTTTTCTATAAAGGCTCTGAGTACAGTGCGGTGGCAGATGCCTTCATTTCACTAACTCACATGAATGGATGTCGGGCACTGTCTGTTTTATTTGTGTTTTGTTTGCACAAGTGAGTCCCATTTTGAT
Organism: Eubucco bourcierii; assembly: GCA_013396675.1. NCBI lineage: Eukaryota > Metazoa > Chordata > Aves > Piciformes > Ramphastidae > Eubucco > Eubucco bourcierii. The sequence continues at coordinate 368,973 of VWZE01020833.1, read as the reverse complement.
GAACAGAGTACCCAGCACAAGTAAAATTTGTTTATCGGTTTTCAAGATGTGAAAGCAAAGAAATAAGTAGGCAAATATAAGGAAGAAAACAAAAACCACCAATGGCAAACTTCCATTGCTGTAGTTCATGAGATATTAATACTGGCAATGTATTTATGTTTCATTTGCCTATCGGTTCTGTTGGCTGATGTCTTATATTTGCATTATGGGTCCACTAAGATGCATGGAGCCTTTTATAAGCAGCATGTAATATGTAATGCACTGTTCTCAGTGGTTTATAACAAATCTGTTTTAGTTAGCAACTCTACCTCTTTCAGTTTTGAGACTTTTCATAGCAGCTATGTTTGCTGCCAACCAACTACACTGACGTGCTCCACTACCTTTATTTTAAAATAGTCATCTGATGATTACGTTTAATGTATGTGAGCACATATGAATGGCTGTTTCTGTGAGTTCAAGCTTAGTTGGGGGCAGGAGGGGTTGAAGGCATTTTTGGGTTTGTATCATGTATTAACTTGACTTAAGGAAGCTGCTCTTTCTAGCTCAGCCACCTGCCTGGCAGATGCACTCTAGTCTGAGAATATGGCCAAAATATGCTGTGGCTCAGTGATCAGCATTATTCCTTGATTTCAAAATACTGTTTTATGACATTATTCTGCAAACTATCTAAATTTCATGGTTGATTTTGAATGCAATGAAACCAACAACAACCAACAACAAACCCCAGACAAAACAAAGGCCCGAAACACATCACCACCACCACTAACAAAGCAAAACAAAACAAAACAAAACCAAACCAAACAAAACCAAACCAACAAACAAACAAAAAGCCTAAGCCAAAACAAAGATCTCTGAATCTTTTGTCCGTGCTTTATAACATGATTAAACTGCATAACATGATTATACTGCATTTTGTCTAATGTTCTTACCCAAGATGAATAAATGTTATCATTATCCAGTCTGGACTTGGAATCATTGGCTATAAATAGCTATATTTTACTTTACAGACTCAGAATGCAGTTGTGCTAGTTCAAGATCATACGTAACACAAATCAAAAGCCTGGAAAGGGAAGGGTGTCCAGGAGAGGTTGAGGCTATACCAGGTGTTCCAGGGAAGGTTAAAGGGAACAGGTGAAGCTATTGCAGAGCATAAGGAGGTGACAGTAGGGATAATTATCTTAGCTGGCTACCAGGTGTTGATGCTTTCTGAAGCATGCAAGGGGAGTGGGGAGAAGAATGAAGTGTGGTATAGAGGTGCCTTATTTTTGAGTTATATTTAACTGAGTAAATAAGTGAAAGTTTCTCACAATTTTGTGTCTACTTTAGGAGAAAGTAGGGATAGGAATTTATTTTTTACTGTGTGTTGCTTTCTTAGCTGTTTTAGCTGGTGTGATGGTGTCTGTGATTTGAAGGATTGAAGGTAAGGATTTTAATTTTATTTCACAGTCTGCATTTTGTTGCAAGGATTTTCCTCCATTATACATTCCTTTCTTGACACAAGTTTTGCTTTGAACATTTTAATGCCCTTCTATGTCTGTAAACTAGTAACTCAGATTAAGTCTGTGAGAGCTGTTCCTGTGAGTCCCACAAGTTTTGTAAATTGCTTCAATTCAGCAGCCAGATATTGATTTAGGGAACTTTCTCATGTTCCTTTATAAATGATGTCCATCAGAAAATAGCATGAAGCATGTGAAGGAAAGTTGGTGGCTTTTATAGTACTGCTCTAAGAAAATGAGGCCTGAATGAGATGAAATATAAGGAATTATTTTCCTGTATAGAATGCAGGGATTCATTAGGAAAGGTAATGTCTAAAAAGAGGGGAGAACAATGTAGTCAGAACTGGAGCCTGCCTCAGCACTGTGCTGAGGGTAAGTCACGGTGGCACGGCAGGAGCAGATTGGAGAATCTGACTGCAATCTACTTTCATTTACTGTCATGCTGGGTGGCTAGGGTAAAACAGCAATTGCTTATATGACTAAAGAATACTGAGGAAGTACTGAATGAATTTCAGCTGTCTTCCCTTGCAATTTAGCTGCTGGAAATTATTACAAGCTAGTATCATAAGATCAGTCAGTATGAAGAACCATCATTGGAGAACATCTGTGTTTGAATGCTCAGGCAGAGCTATCATAAAGATTGCTTAATTCTTATAATATGCTTCATATATTTATGTGTGACTAACCATTAGTAGCAGCATAGCAGATGTTACTTATTTTTTAAAAATTAAACAAGTGGCCTAGATGTGGGGCTTTTCAGTGTAGGAGGTGATATAAAAAACAGAGGGTGGTGTGATGCTGGCATATCTGAAAGGCTAGACAAGTCAGCATACCACTTTAATGTCTGGAAGAGTTCCAGGTTTAACGAGCGTTTAAGCTCTTTTCTGCTGTGGGAGCAGCATAATGAATACTGACAAGCCTGAGTTGCAGGTTGGCTGACACAGCTATCCTCAGGATTCAGAGGCTTTAATAGTTGCCTATCCCTGAGCTCTTCACTGGTTTTGAGTAAGCCCCTGGCCTCAGACTCAGTATCCTTCCTGATAATGAAAGCAAGTAAAAAACTTGGAAAATTGCTTTCTCACCACTTGTGGAATTGACAAAGAGGAATGTCATCTTAACAACGAAGAGCCCTTCTGTGTTTGTGTACTATGAAAAAATGTCATTATATACTGTTCTGTACATACATATTTGGGGAGGAGAGTGGGTATAAGTTCAGAATGCTATCTTCTGAATAATTGTAGAATTACTTTACAAAGCATAAATTCTAGCACAGCTAAAAGGAGCCAGGTGGGTTATGCAAGCCTCCAGCGCCACACTGCTGTTTGTCACAACAGTCCTTGTTCTGATGGTAAGTAGGACTGTTATAAATGTGTACAAAATGGGACTAGTGAAAACTGCTATCAGATGAACTCTGACGCTCTTTGCTCTGATGCTTGAAGTTATATAGTAGAAAATACTTGCTTTTCTCAGACAGACTCAGACAAAGATGAAGGATAAAAGCTGCAACTACAGTAAGATATAGAGGAAAAACGCCAATGTTTGTTTTAGTTGGGGAAGGTATAGCATGTAAGTTTGTGGATGGATATTTAGATATGAGATGCAGAACTGTGTACTTTTACAGTTACCCAGAATGTGCTGTTGAACAAGAGATATCACATTGCACACAAACCATGGCAGTCTCTATGAAGAAAGAGCTCTCGGAAGTATCTGGGGTAATGATTTACTTACAGGAGCCACTCCTAATGACTGGCAGCATGTTTATTCCCTTGTTCAAGGCTTCCACAATGTCCTGTGCACCTACTCTCTCCAGAGCACAGACTGAAAGCTTCTTGAAGGTTGGCATAATTTGGTTCAGACTGCAAGTTTTAGGGGTTTGCTTTAAGTCCTTTCTATGACATCACTTTATGCTCTTCATTTGACTAACTCTGCCACAGCAAGTTAATAGTAAAATGTGGCTCCTGGAGGTGTGTATCCAATTATGAAACAGCAGTGTTGGCAGGTGAGACATCTAAAGGACTCGCAAGAGTAGTACCTCCTTGCATTCAAAATACCCTTCCAGAATACTGGGTCATCTTGAAAGGCAGTGGAGGGTAATAAAGTTTTGGAGTTAAAGCAAGACACTTGAATTGAAGGCACAGATTTCCTATGTGAATTGGGTAGCAATTGCTTTTGGATATCAGTGATTCTTCAGTGTTGGAGTGTTTTAAGCAGTGGGTGCAAAAGAGTGCAGCTGAAATCAGTTTTGTGGGTAAGCTACTTTTCTTATTTTTTTTTTTTTTTGGAGGTGATCACTGACAATAAAACCATGCTGAATTTAGACTGCAAAGGTTCATTTGGACTTGATTAGTCAAATCCATGGTAAACTTTCTAATTTTTATTACATGGAGGAAACTATGTAGAATTTTTCATTCTGGTTGAAAATATTTCAGATAAAATGTACTTTGCTCTAGATAGCTCTGGTAAATAGTGTGACTGATACATCAACAATACCTACATTTTGTGTTTGCTTTCTACTTCCACACATACCAGGTGAAAAATTAAGAATTTAGAGGTGTGAGTAATTTATGTGCCTTGTGCTGACTACCCCCTCATCCCCAGTATTGCAGAGTAGGTATATTTGTAATTTGGTCTGGGTCAGCTTTCATGTAGCCTTCACTCCTGTTACTGACGTCCTTTCTTGCATCAATGTAATAATCCTTACAAGAGAAATACAGTTCATATACTCTCAAATATGAAACCTATAGAGTTAAACTCATGCTGAATACCCCCCTGTTTCTCCCTTGCAAGCACTTTGAGGCTTTGAGCACTTATCAAATAGAGTTAAAATAACGTACTACAAATTTGGGATGCTCGATTTAGCATAACTGTGAAAAATCCACTTGGGATAATAGACTTTGCCCAAGGGATTTAGAAGAGTCACAAGAAAAAAGCAAAACAAAGTGCCCCAAGCCCCACCTCTCCCTCCAAACAAACAAAACCACCCAAAAACCTGACCCAAAGCTCTGATCTGTGATTGCTAATTAAGAATCAGTATCATTGGGAAATATTTAATGCTTCAGTCTAATTGTTGATCAATATGGTACTAGATAAGCTAATATATGGAAAGATGCTCAGGATATCTAGGGAGGCCTCAAGTGGTTTCTGTTCTGCCATGCTATTCTTGTGATGGTTTTGGGTCTTGCCTATCTTTATAGATGACCTATAGATGAAAAGTGGGATATGTTGAAGGACATTTACTGCTGACACAAAGCTGTGGTCTCCACAACAGCTGTTGGTTTCACAGAGCACTAGTGTTTAGAAAAAAAGACTGTATTAGCACAGTCAGGTGAAATTTAACAGTGTAGAAGACAAGGTTGTTCCCTTTATTCATAAGGAAAAGTTTTGCTGTGAGGTGTGGCTTGTCACCTTGTTGTGTTGGTAAATCAGAGGAAAAGTATTCGTCAAGGGAAGTTTAGGCTCGAGGTGAGGAGAAAGTTCTTCACAGAGAGTCATTCGTTACTGGAATGGGCTGCCCAGGGAGGTGGTGGAGTCACCGTCCCTGGAGGTGTTCAAGGCAGGTTTGGACGTGGCACTTGGTGCCATGGTCTAGTCTTGAGGTCTGTGGTATTGGGTTGGACTTGATGATCTTTGAGGTCTCTTCCAACCTTAGTGATACTGTGATACTATAGGGATTGTAGAACAGGCAACCCTGTGTTGTGTGAGAAACCTGTCAGGAGACATTGAAGTTAGTACTAAAGCCAGTACAGGAAGTTGAAATCTTTGCATTAATGTGTGCACTGTAGAAATGACAAAGTTAGAACTGTTTTTACATCCCTGTTTCTGAAGCCATTTTAGGACCTAGACATTTTGGATTGTAGTTAGCCTAATAAATTTAGCCTGTCTGTGCATGCCATTGCCCTTTGTTAATATGCAGCAGGGTTAAATAAAAGGAAAAGAGAGGGCAGTAGACAGTGAGGCAAAAAATATTTGTATAAGGAGGAAATAGTCACTTGAGTTACAAATTAAGAGACACTCTAATTGTGACAGGAAAGTGATTATTGTACACAACTTTCTCAGAAGAGGGAGCCTTCATAAATTCAAACAGCATGTTGTAAATGATTTCTGCATTGTAGAAATGGTGTTTGTGTTCCAGGAGGCTTCTTCTAGTCTTGTCTTCATTAATAGGAACTGTCTTGCAGTTCCATCATCTACTTGGTTTAGGTTTACAGAAAAAGAACATAATACTATTTAAGGGGATATTTGTAAATTCTTACATAATAAATACTGCATATATCAGTTTGTGGTAATAAGCTTTCTTCCTTCCACCATGGTAAAAAAAAAAAAATTAAAAAAATTAATCTTAATATCCTCTCTGCTAGAATATTCTGACTGAAAGATATATTTGGCAATTTTACTGCTGGTAGCTGTAGCTATACTGTTCTAATATATTAGTGATTTTAACCAGAAATGTTAACTTCCAGCCAACTGCCATAGAGAAGAAAGTTAAGTCTATTACTGTGCACATCTTGCTACTTTGCTGGAAACAACATATTGCGTAACACAGATTTTGTAAATCACATTAATTTTTCACTGAAGTTGCACCCTTCCACCTCCTTGCAAAGAATAACAATAATTCTGAGTATAGAGAACAGTGACATCAATTTAATTACACAGATCTTTTCACTACTTTGAATGCTCACTGAATGCTGCCTCTGTTTTCCGTGCTACTGGAGGCTGCAGTCTACTGACCAAAGAGGAACATGGTCTGGAGTTTGAATGCTTCAGTATAGAAAAGTCAATGTTGCTTGGGGGGAATAAGAAAAGAAAACAGTATTATGACTCCAGACATTGTTTTCTGAATTGAATCTTTAAGATTGGGTTTTGTGGGTTTGTATCTGAGATACTGTAAAGTAATGTGGGAAATTAAAATGTCTCTCTGAAGAACCGTTGTGCAGTAACCTGAAGCAGAAGAGTAGTTCCATGCATTTGCTGATGAGAAACAGTTCAGAGATGTATACATTTATTTTAGTGTAATATAAAATGTAAAGACAAATCTTAAAAAGATTTCACCTTCTCAATAAAGATTACTTCCTAATGCTGTCTGAAATACTTGGAAATACTGGTTTAGTCAGAGCAGTATTAGTTTTACTAAATACCCTCAAGATCATGAAGTCTGTTCAGAACTAATCTCTGACTTACACATGTATTTCTGCAAACTTGTGGGATCTGCACTTTTGCCTAGTTCATATCACATTCATCCCAATGTAAAGCTGAATATTCCAGTGACTGAATATTGATTTTTATGGGAGAGCTGCATTTGCTACATTTCAGTTTCAATTATGTGAAAATTGGACTCCTGTCTGGATGCAAGTGCCCTCAGAAGAAAAGCCATTTTTTATAAAGAAAAATAAATGATGTCGAGAGCTATATATCAGAGGCAGAGCATATGATTTTGAAAAGGGTTTCAGATAGTGGTGTGTTTCAGAGCTTTCAACCTAACAGAATCCTGAACACTGTCTGTAGCTATGCTGTGTCCAAGTCCTGACACTGTAATGTGCACAACACTGTGTCAGCAGTGTTTTTTCAAGTAATGCTGTCTTGCCCTACCTGTCACTCAGTGCCTATGAAGTGTCAGCACTGACTGAAAATAAAATTTATTAGGAAATTTATTTGCAAAATTGAAGACAGAGGGCTGGCTCTTTCTGGGGGTGTTCATATAGATTGACTTCAAAATCAACTGAAGACTCCACTTTTTTCTTCCCCCCCCCCCCCTCCTCTTTTTTTTTTTTTT
>VWZE01020833.1:320274-361690 GCA_013396675.1 Eubucco bourcierii | reverse complement strand
TTTTTTATAATGTTAGATACCCAGCATATAAAAGATGAGGAGAGTGTTGCAATGAAGCAAAATAATATTTTAGCAGCGCATACCTTCCTTACAGGAAACACAACTTAAACTGATGTGATGAAGCTGTCTTTGCTTCTAGTGTGCTTTCAGGGGACAATTTCCTTTTCCAGTGAAGAAAAACCTTTAAACTATATAGTTCCATATTCTATTGAGCATGTTGTTTTTAAACCAAGACTGCAACATGTTTTGCGTTAATAATTCTTTACCAGGCAAGTTCTGTAATACTTAAATGTAAATGAGAATATGCTTTGTTCTAAGTAACAAATGTCTGTTTTCCTTTTTATAAAAATACTTTTGGGAAACTGTATGCCTTTGGATGTTGTTTTATATTAGTTCTGGTCTTGATGATAAAATCCAAAACACCAGACTTGTCAAAATCTATTGTATTACTAAATTGTGTTGTACATTCTTATGAGGGAATGAAGGGGGGAAGTTTGTTGATCATGTAATCATAGTGAGCTGAAGTCAACTTCAGCACTCAAAATTATTAAACTCTACAGGTGCCCATCGTCTTGCACCATGAAGTAGGAAGAGGTTGGAAATAAGTCTACTAATCTGCATTGTGAGAATGAAGTAAAGGTTATGGAGGTTTCTGATTGTCATAGAAACATAGAATGGTAAGGTTGGAAGGGACCTCAAAGAGCATCCAGTTCCCACTCCCTTCCGTGGAGCGATCATTAGATCTCATTTTAAAAACCCTCAAGGATTGCTTATAGTTCAAATACTGTAGCAGGAATTTAATTCTTAATTATATAAAGAGGAATATAAGAAATAGATCTTGCAGTCACAATGCATTTTTTGATTGTGATTCCATAACATATTATTGTTTCTTCAGAGATTTGAAAAGATGCAATTGATGTAAGAAATGAAACCATTAATTAAATCAGTGGTGCAGCACTGGGCATTTTATGTAATGAAAAGAGACTTAGAACTAGGTAGCTGTTGCACTGCTGCAATTGACGGTGCAATTATTAATCTTTGCTCTAAGTGCTATATGGAAGTGTTAAATGACACTGTGATGTTAATCCATGGCTAAAGTTAGATCTGACCACTCTTGATGTATTTTTTTGTCTTTTTGGTGTTCAAGATAGATATTAAAAAAGACCTTTGCTTGATTTCATCTATTTAAGGATATACGAATTTTGTGTGTGAGCCATGTGGTCTGGACTTCAGCAGTGCCTTTGACACTGTCCCCCACAGCAAACTGCTGGCTAAACTGTCAGCTCGTGGCTTGGATGCCAACACTCTGCGCTGGGTTAGGAACTGGCTGAAGGGCCGAACCCAGAGAGTGGTGGTGAATGGTGCCACATCCAGCTGGAGGCCGGGCACTAGCAGTGTCCCCCAGGGATAAGTACTGGGCCCCATCCTCTTTAACATCTTTATTGATGATCTGGACGAGGGCATCGAGTCAGTCACCAGCAAATTTGCAGATGACACCAAGCTGGGGGCTGATGTTGCTGAGTTGGAGGGCAGAAGGGCTCTGCAGCCCTCGACCACCTGGACAGATGGACGGAGTCCAATGGGATGGCATTCAACAAATCCAAGTGCAGGTGCTGCACTTTGGCCACAACAACCCCATGCAGAGCTACAGGCTGGGGTCGGAGTGGCTGGAGAGCAGCCAAACAGAGAGAGATCTGGGGGTGCTGATTGACACCCGCCTGAACATGAGCCAGCAGTGTGCCCAGGTGGCCAAGAAGGCCAACGGCATCCTGGCCTGCATCAGGAATAGTGTGGCCAGCAGGAGCAGGGAGGTCATTCTCCCCCTGGACTCTGCCCTGGTTAGGTCACACCTTGAGCACTGTGTCCAGTTCTGGGCCCCTCAATTTAAGAAGGACATTGAGGTGCTTGAGTGTGTCCAGAGAAGGGCAACGAGGCTGGTGAGAGACCTTGAGCACAAGCCCTATGAAGAGAGGCTGAGGGAACTGGGATTGTTTAGCCTGGAGGAGGCTCAGGGGAGACCTTATTGCTTAAAGTTCTTCACTGAGAGAGTCATTGGCTACTGGAATGGGCTGCCCAGGGAGGTGGTGGAGTCACCGTCCCTGGAGGTGTTCAAGGCGGGTCTGGATGTGACACTTGGTGCCATGGTCTAGTCTTGAGGTCTGAGGTGGTGGGTTGGACTTGATGATCTTTGAGGTTTCTTCCAACCTTCGTGATACTGTGATATGCTGGTAGACCTTATACTTATTTGAGCCAAAGTGACATTTTTAACAGATACTTCAGAAGGAAGAGTGGAATAAATTTAAATAATCTGAAGTAGCCTGCAAGTTTGTGTCTGTTTTAACTGGATTGCTTTAAGTCCTGAATAGTGGAAATATGTATGCAAAATGTAGTTGAAAATGTTACTTGCAGAATTCTTTGAAAGATCTCAAAACAGAATACTTCCGTTTGGTTAAGCAAGGGACTTTGAATGTTACTGCAGGAGACAAAAGTGATTCTTAGTTCTACCCTGATCTCCATCTTCTTGCTGCTTTGATACCTTGTTGAAGTTTGAGTATGGGGAAGATCCCTTATATCTGTATGCATAATGGATGTCTATGATCCTTGCTGTATACTGGTCATGGAAAATGAATGTATGAAGATGGAGACCAGGAGCTGGTTCTTGCTTGTATAACTGATTTCATTCTGGAATGATACTAATTTTTTTGGCTTGTTTGTGAGCATGAGTGCATACTTGAATGGGTCAGTCTTTTGGAAAGAATCTTTTCTAGGAGCAAGGTATGCAACATGTTACACAAAATGCATCAGTAGAGTGGTCCATTTGAATTTAACCCTGAAATCATACATTCAGTGTGCCCTATGTGTGAGTGTGTGCCAGTGGCTGCTCTTTCTGTGCACTTGTGTCTGTGACCAAAGTCTAGACCGTGCAAATCTGATTGCATGTTAATGGCGATGTGAAGGATCTAGGACTGCATCACATGACAGCCAAAGTATCCTTGGCTATTCTCTTTGTGCACCACACCAGCTGTTAATGTAGAAGTACCTGTCAGAACAAAGCGTGACTGCCTTTCTGGTGCTGGTGTTGTATTTTTTTAAAATAGAGAATAATAGATTTCTATGGCCTCAGCAATACTTAAATGCCATACTTTATCATACAGAGACACTTTGTAACCCAGAATAACTAGTTTAGTTATTTGGATTCCTAGGAGAGCTATAGGTGTCGTAAGCTATATGTCAACATCAGTGTACTGTAACTCAAGGAATGCAATTGTCTTGCTGATTTGGTGGGTTATTTTAACAGAGATGAGTTCAAATTGAAATACTGAAGAAAAGCAGCTAACCTAAACCCCTAATTATCTGGAAAACTTCTGGCTGAGCATTCAACATTGTAATTACCTCAAAATTACTAGCTGAGGCTGGACAAAATGTTTTTCTTTGGCATTTTGCTTTATGCCTCTAGCTTGAAAGATAAATTAAACCTGCGAAGGCTGGAGGTACTGTCAAAACAAGACAACTGAAGCAAGAAGCTGCTTCTTAATTTCTATGGATTTTTCTCAAACTTTCAGATTGCTTTCTGAAAAGTAACTGCCACGTGCTATGTCATTTACTATTGACATCCAAAGTATTCTGCAAGGAGGGGAAATCAGCAGACAAACTTGGTTGTAAGTAAAAAGTCCAAAATTTGCATGTGGATAGCTTTTAAGTACAAACATACTGGGAAGTATTTCATCCTCTGTTGTAGTGTGAAAGACAGAGTGGAATAGGAAGCCTTGCAATTAACTGTGTGATGAGAGCTCCTTTGGAAAGAGACCTGTGGGTGTATCTATGATGTGTGCCTTTTCCTCAGTCATCTCGAGGCACAAACACAGAGATGTTTGGTAACACAATCCTTGGCTATTTCTTTCAAGTAAGTATCAACCTGAAGAAATGCTCAGTAATCCCAAACACGTTCTAAAAGTGGCCCAATATCACAGATGGCAGTTAAGAGCTGGCTGTTAGTAGATCCCAACAGTGGGCTCAAGTGTTTCCAGGTCTAGTGGGTGTTGGAGGACTTCAGATATTGCTTCTAGTTTTGATTTATGATATGTGCTAGTGATTTTTAACAGCTCTTTAGACTGAATAGAGAATAGATTTAGATACTGAAACATAAGAGTGTCTGGGTTGTTTAGTTGTCTATCTAGTTTCCCCAAAAGCAGACTGATTATCCGATGTGAAAGCTTTCTCAGCATTAGGGCAATTATTAGTGTAATGATGATGTTGGATGCATAGATCTTACCTTAATTTTCCAATAAACCTGTTTGTCTACAAATATTGTGTCTGATCTTTCCAAGCTGAGAGTTGTGTCTAAACATGATTCAAAGATTTTTCTTTTCTACGTGTATAACTGGAGATGAAAGCAGTATAGGGTTTTTCTGGAGTTTAACTTACCTAATAGGATGATTTTTAATTTTTTTTTTTTAATGTACTGTTGTTTGTTCTTCAGAGATTAGTTTTTGGAGTCTGTAAAATTGGATCAGACCTCACTCAGTGCTGCTTCATCAATTTTCATTTGTGTATTCTAGATTGACAGTTGTTCCTGAAGGCTCAGTGCTTAAGGGATGTGGTTTGTAGTCACCTCCCCCACCATCCTAGAGACACTGCTTCAGATGAACAACTGAATGGTAGATTGCTTTGGCTAAAATTCAAGAAATGGAAGCCTTCTACAGCATAATGCTTGGTGGATAGTGTTCCTTGATATTTAATATCTCTTTAATGCTTATGTTTTTTAGCAACTTGATTAACAATCCATAGTTTGTTTAGCAGGTAAGGAAAAGGTACACAGAGTCTACTTTTGATAGTTTAATAGAAACATTAGTTTCATGTGAGTTCGTCAGAAATGAAGTTGTGACATAACATCAGTTGTATCAGTGAATTCAACAGAAGACAACATGATACCTGCTGCAATATGTCTTTGTAAATAACATTTTCTTTCAGCCGTGGGGTCATGGTTTGGAGTGAACAAATTGATTTTTTTTTTTTTCTTTTTTTAAAATCAGTCATTTTAGAAGTGAGAGAAAAGACAAGGAGAAAAAAAGTCAACAAGAAAAGGATGCTATGCGCAGAAACTGAAAGTCTGAAAGATGAAACATTGGCAGGACTTTCTGGTAGTTTTTTGTTACTTATTTTTATTTTCTCATTGCTCTCTGCAGCTTTTATTTACTGGAAAAAAAAAATCTTTATGTTGCTTACTGAACGCTTGTGTGATCCCTAAGAAAACTCAGCAAGTGTAAAGCATGTTCTTTATTTCTGAAGCATTCAAGAGCATATAAATAGGTTATGACTTCCAAGCCTGAGCATCCTGAGTTTGAGAGAGACAGCTATAGTGTTTTCTGACCAAGAAGGGGAGACTAAAGACTAGGGAAAGAAAGAATCATTATGTCTGAGTAAGTTCTATGGAGTTGTCCGAAGAAACAAATTGTGCTTCTGTAATATATATATATACATTTTAAACATGTAAACAGTGGTATATGTGTGTCTGAAAGGATATTGTGAATGAATTCTATAGTGACATCTGGAGCATATTACTTTGAGAGATGAGTTTTTATTATCTAAACACTTGATTTCTTTCCTTGTCCCCTGATGTAGTTGTGAACAATGTCATACTCTTACCTACATGTAGCATATATAAAGTTAGATATTTCAGTCTTCCTGATGTATGCCATTAATACTTCAAAGAACATGCAAAATTCTTAGATTTAATACAGTCTTTTTCATTTAGTGTATGGTAAATGTTGGTTCCATGATGTAAGCTTGGATTCCCAAAAGATACAAAAGTTATTGAAAGGAGATAGTCTCTTCCTATAAGGAAAACAATGCATTTTCTTTCATTTTTGGCCATAGTTTTAAAGATCACTGATAGAAAATAACATATTCAAGGCAAAATACTGGTTTCATTTCACCTAATGTGTGTGTGCGCGAGGCTGAAAATGCATCCACACCGGAAAACAATGTCCAACTCCTTTCAGCCCATTTAATTTATTGAATTGGTGTCTTACTAGAAGATTTCATACTCTTCTATATGGAGCTGGTCTTCCAGAAGAAATCTCTTTCTACATCAGCTTATCTTTTTCAAACAACCTCTCTTTTAGAGTTTGGGTTTTGAGGAAAATGCAAACACAACATGGCTCCCTGCCTTTGCTATTTCCTGCTTTAGGAAGAAGGGGAAAAATAAAAAATCAAGAAAGCGAAATATCAGGGAGACAGGACTTCTGAACTACTTTCTTCATGAGATACAGCAAAACTCAGAGATCCAGCTACACTGGTACTCTGCCTCTGTAAGAGGCCAATATTCAATGTAAAGCACCAACTAATTTTATTCCTCCCCCGTATTCTCCCCACTTGCACTGTGATCTGGAGAGGGAGACAGCATTTCCAGCTACAGCTGATGTTGTTTATCACTGTGCCTTCAACTGAGCGGTGGGAAATCACCTGTGACAACAAAAAGATTCTTTACATCTGTTTTTCCCACTCTAATCTACCTTTGCTTATGAGCCAGGGCAGAATTACTTGAGCTTTCTTCCTACATTTTTCCATTCTGACCAATCTGCTGATCTACACTTTATATCCCAAATGAACTGCTGATCATCCTCTTGGCATTATTCATCTTGCTATCCCTCAGGTAATTCCTACACCATCTGAAAAAATATGCCTGTGCTAAATACTGTGTATCACTTGCTGGAGAGGACTTTTTCCAAGTAGAGTTCATGTTTTTCTTTGTGCTCTTCTCTATCTGGAGAGTAATTTCATGGGGCAAACATTGTCTTCTATGATGGTGTAATAAAACCATGTTGTTTAGTTACCTTTTGCTGCTGCCACAATAATAGAAAAGGTCTGTAAAAGGTATAGAAAATTACTTCTGGGATATAACTGGATTTCAACTGCCCTGAAATAAGAGAGCTACCATAGTCCAGCTAGTGTGGAAGTAGGTTTGATAAAGAAAACTTAAATTATAACCTTTTACAAACTAAAGAAGGAAATAAAGGAAAGAGAAAGGAGGGGAAAAGTAAGAAAAAAAAATAATAACCGCACTATATAGGCAGTTCTCAAATAATGACTGTGCTTATGGATACAGAACTTGGAACTGCTTAAGGAAGACTTGCTTAAAATACTCAGACTTGCCCTGATACAGATGTTCAGCTGTGTCAGTCCAAAACAGTGGAAACTGAAAGAGAAGCAACCATTAATCAGCATTTCAAAGGGCTAAGACAGGAATATAACAAGGCTGTAAAATAAATATATATATATATGCACATGCACACACCTGTGCACACACACACACATATATATATATATATATATATAAAAGTTAGCATTGTCACAAATCATTTAGGTAGAAGTTGGACAAGTTGGTGAAAATCTATAACATTGGATTGCAGAAATACTGAGGAAAAAAATAGATCGGAGCTGATAAACCCCACTCAGGCAAAGCCAGGAAATCAACAGAAATTAAATCTGATTTTAATTATCTTGAATTAAAATGGAGAAAGGCATTGGAGGGTAAAAAAATAAGTTAAATGAAAAAGTCAGAATTAAGATAACAGCACAATTCTAATCAGCAGTAAGAGTAAGAAGGGAATAAAATGCAGCTACAAAAACTGTACCGATGGAGGACCTGATGGTGTGACACTGATGGTGTGACACTGAGCAGAGGGCAGAAATAAAAAACACAGGAGAATGGAAGATAAACCAGAACAATTAAAGTTACCTGATAAGACTATACAGATGCTTATAAAGCAGAAGCTTCTTGCACATTCAACAGACCTATGCAAAATTCATAAATGAGCTACCACCCTTGCCCTCCTCCCTGTCAGACAAGGAGGACTATCTCACAGCAGCTGAACCAAAACATTATAGAGATAATGAGACTGTGTTATCTCTCTATTGCTGGAGAAAACTTCACTCAGTTAAAACAAACACTGTCCTCCTACTCCTTTTCTTTTCCCCTTCCATTTGTTAAATCTTGTAAGGCAACAACAATAGCTTGGTAAATAACGACACAGTGGATATTGAAGGAGCTATTCCTAGATTTTCAGACTGGGTGCTAGTAACTGGAGAAGCAGTGAAGAAGGCAGCACCTATTGTATCTTTTCTGCTAAAGCAAAGTGTAGATACTGGCATCTGTGTTTACCTCAGCTGAGGGCAAGGAGCATTTTGCTGCCTTGTCCTGGCTTGTCTTTTCTCTTTCATAGAATCATAGAACAGTTTGAGTTGGAAGGGACCTGAATGATCATCTATATACAATACTCCTGCTAGTTCAAGTCCTGCTACACCAGGCCCTGTCTAAACTGGCTTTGTTGAGCTGATTTTTTGCTAGTTTTGCCACTGACAGCAATGATGTGAGAATCTATGTTCAGACAAACATCTAGACCCTGTGCTCCAGTGGTTTACACCTTTGTTGTGACACTTGAACCAAGAGCTTCTCATATAACTTCTGTGTTTGGCATATGCATACATGATGCTTTGTTCAGCACAGTTCCTTTAGGAAGTGAAATCTGTACTTCTAGCAGATACATTTATGAAGATTTTTGGTGACTGAACAGATAGTCTCCTTTTATTTCCTCTCCTCCCCATGAACACATTTGTGTTTCAGCTGGTACTTATCACTTTCAAAACATATTATTAAAATGTGAATAACTCTATCAAGAAGAGGCAGAAGGCAATTGGGACGGCGATGTTTTTCAGTTATCACCTGTTTTAAGAGGTAGCTAATGAAAATCTAAAGAACAAACTGGTGAGGAATCAAAAGAACACCAAGGAAACCTGGTAATGAGTAACTTGAAAAGTAAACAATGGAAAGCAGCAAAATATGTGGAAACTGAACAAGAAGATTGGTCACCTGCTACCATAACAGACTCAAATGATTATCTTTCTGCTTGTGATATGTGTCTCCCTAAATTATTTCCTACTCAGTGTGGTAAGATTAAAACGGTGGGGAAAC
This sequence comes from Eubucco bourcierii, assembly GCA_013396675.1. NCBI lineage: Eukaryota > Metazoa > Chordata > Aves > Piciformes > Ramphastidae > Eubucco > Eubucco bourcierii. Next base: position 352,716 of record VWZE01020833.1, on the reverse strand, counting down.
TTAGAAAATTCTAGGCAGAAAGTGACCTCTATCAAGTATGCTCTTTTTCATCACATGAAGTGCAGTTCCTTACCAGTAGGGAAAAAACAACTCCAGTTTCTCTGGGTAGGGTGCTAAGTGTGGAAAGGATTTTAAGTTGGGGCTGAATTTTTGTCTTGCCTGCATAGGCTCTTTACCATGCTTCTTTTTTTGTTATATAAATGGACAATATTGTCACTTAAATCATTTCCTTGCAAGAAATGAGAAGCATTACTCCTGCAGTTCTCAGATGTAGGCTCCGTTCATTTGCTGTTCTGAATGCAAGAAGTGTCATTTTATTTTTGGATCAAATTAATATACTGTTGCATGTGCCATATATTGTAGCTCACCAGATAAAGCTTATAGCACAAAAAATATTTGACAGTCATGGTTATTTGTATTTTCACAGCACCAATGGGTTAGTGTGTAAGTGGGGTTCGTAATTGTTGCTATTGTTCCTATCAGCACAAATATGACTATTTTGCTTTGTTCAAATGCTATTGGTTCAGATAATGTTTTAAGATTAAAGGGTTAGAAGATCCTGTTGCCAGGCTGCAATCCTACACAACTAGCATTTTAGCACCTATTGCCTGTGCAAATTACATAGCATAAAAGTTGAAAAGCGCTGTGAGAGAAGACTGAAATAGGTATCTGGACCGTTGCAGATGTAATTTCAGCAGGAAGTGGGACTATATAGCCCCTCAGGCAGGATGGTACACTTTAGCTAACTTCTGCCTGATCTGTTACTGAACTGGGTTATCTGAGCCCTTCGTAGTGTCTTAAAACTGTATTAGTTTCTTTACTATCATTTCCTCTCTGTATTATCCTTTTACAGGTGTGAGGAAGGGAATTCCCTCTAGGGAACAGAGGAAGCTGGTGGGAACTCGCACTAAGCATCTGAAGGGCATGCTTTTGCCCAACAAGCAGCTCTTTCTCCCTGCTGTATGTTGAAACCTAATGTTAATGGAAAAGAGAATGGGAGTGAAATAGGAAATTTAGAGCTTGTATGAAAGAGAGGCAACCTGAGACATTAGTAGGTAACTTCTTCAGCAGAGTAGGCAGACTGTATCGATTGCACACACACACAAAAAGCCATTATTTAGAAGTGTGCTGTTAACCGTGGTGGTATAAAAAGAATTGAGAAGAAATGTCTGGATGTATCAGATAAGAATTTTTTAACTGCACGTAAACCCCCCTGGTATTCTAGTAGAAATTAAAATAATTGCCTCTGTATTTCATTTCTGTCACCCTTCAAAGCTGCAAAGTGCTAAGAAATGCACTAAGAAGTGCACAATGTTCCTGCTAAAACTGAATGAAAACTGGATCTATTTCTATAGAGAAATATCTGCCACAGTTAATATTGCTGTGAAGTAAGCACTTGAAGTTACATTTGCAGAATTTATAACCTGAACTCAAGCAACCTAAATCCTTTCAATGTTCGGTTTCTATGTTCATTTTTTAGTATATCTGGTACTGATATTATTCTAATTTTATGGATTTGAGGAAATGCATGTAATAGCTGGAATGCTATTTTTAGGTCAAATGAATCTGATCTGGATGGAATCTAGGCCTGAACTTGGCAATTACCTAGTTTTGAGCAATGCATAGCACAACTAAGGGGGAGGAGATGAGTCGGCTGATTTTTTTATTTCACTTGTTACTCGATATGCAGGGATGTGTCAGTATGTGCTTGTATTGATGTGTTAGTTTGTGGAAAATTGCAATATGAACAATGTGTTAAAATGAAAAAGATATCAGTTTGTGTTCTGGGCATAGGAAAAGCGTAATTAATTACATAATGATTATTAGAAACTCATAGAAAATTTAGTTAGTGGAAAAGAAAGAAGTAAAGATTGTACCCTGTATGGGATGGAGTCATTTTAGCTATTCTTTACAGCAGCTAGCAGTAACCCTGATTGTGCCTTGGAGGCACATCTCTTAAATGGTTTTGTTGCATTATGCTAGTAATTTAGCTTTTTCAACAGATGATAGCTCATAGCAGTAAGGCAATAAAAAAGGTCTGTCTAATTCTCAGTCTTGTACTTGAATTATTTTAAAACTTGAATTATGGGGCTCCCGGGGCAAAAGCAATGTGACAAGTGATGTCTACTTGGAGAAAGTGATGAGGTTCTCCTCCATATAATTTGTTCTCCCATGTTTTGAATGTCGCTGTAGGGGTGAGTGGTCACAAGTTACAATGAGCAAAGTGCACAAATGTTTTAGTCGCTAGCTTTATTCAACTGCATTTAAGACTTATATCAGAGAACAGTCTAGACACCTATTCTAATAGCAGTGCTTCTACAAGCTAAGGTTTGGTGGTTTTCTTTTTTAATTATCAAGATTTACTTTACCTTTTCTATTGACTATCCTTTTGACTGTCAAACATTGTGTCTGGTGAGGTACATCTCTTTTTGTCAATTAAGATGCTTGAAGTAAAGCTTTATACTTTGTAGTACTCCTAGAAGAAATTGTGGGTTTTTTTTTTTTAAATATCAAGAAATCGAGCGATGGAACTTGTCTTCTCAGTTTTCTACAGAACCACAAGAAGACAAAAAGCTGTGTGCAATGGACATAACTTTATTATTTTGTAAAAATAAATTTAAAAAAAAAATGTTGCAAAGGAAAACCTGGCTAGAGTCTCTAAGAAAGAGATCATAATCACATTTTGAAGAGGAGACAATGCCATTTAGAAGTTCATCTAAACAGGTTAAAAAAGGCTTTTATGAGACCTGATGATGCTGATCTGCAGCCTTCTCCGTGTTAGCATTGTAATTGACTTTGTCTTCCAGACACCAAACTACATTCTTAGTGCTGTATCATACTGTGTTGAAAATCTGTTTTATCTCTATGTGCAGTACTCGGACTCCTCAGATTTATACATAAAACTTTAAGTTGTCAGAAATCATGAGAAATTTTTCCAACTGTTGAAAGTGATCTTGAAGCAATTTTATAGCTGAGCTCCAAACAGATAATGCCAATCTCTAAGGAGTACAATGATGCATTTACAGGAGAAAATATTAATATTGCAGTTCAACCTAGAGGTGACTGCATTTCAATTTGATAAATTGTTTATTATCATCATAATCTTATTTGTCAAGCTTTGAATGTATTTTCTAGACTTCAGAAAGAATGAATCTCTATAGACACAGTTCATTGTCATTTATAGCCTCATGCCAAATGGCACATGCTCTATCAGATACAGTCAAAGAAGATTAATTATCGTATTTGGTAGGAGTGGAAAAAAAAAAAAAGAAAAAATTTATTAATTGTTTTGGGTTCATGGATTCGTTGTAGTAGGACAAGTCTTGAACAGCAATATGGCATTCTTGCAACAGCGCTCATCTTTTCCAGTGCAAGATCCTTGAATCTGCTTCCATTGACATCAGAGTAAATTTGTGAACTTGCATCATCTTAAAATGGCTGTTGCAGCTCAATCAGCCTCATAGTTTTGCTGTTGTAAAAATCTGATAATCATCCAGACTGAACCTTCAACTGAATGTTTTGTCCTTCTGGCACTCGTGCCTGTCAGTGTTAACTGCATCTTTAATACACAGAATACAACCAAGGCTGTGCACAATTCTAAAGTCTTTAGAGATTGTTTGAAAATAATACATGAAAAATCTTTAACCTTGGAAGTGCTAAACTGGCAGTTGAATGTAGGAAAGTCCCTTAACACTTGCCTCTAAACCAGTCCAGTATTTTTCATGTCTATTCACACACACACACGCACACATATATGAATACATACAGGGAAATGTTATTAATTTTTGTCTGCTCTAAACTGGCATTTGTACTACCCTTTAAAGGATTTGATTTAGAAAGTATAATACTTAGTAGTAACTTTCACCCTGGAAGTAAAGTTTGCTGCCTGAGCATCTCCAAGAAAAGATGCTGTGTCAGTTGCTTTGGCAAAAGTGTTTGTTGAACTAAATTAGTTTCAAAATGATTCTTTAAGCCAGAAACTATATAAGAAAGATATGAAACATTTCAAGGTGAGGTGTCCTGTGCAGTTTTCTCAAAACATCCATCCTTTAATGGAACTGATTTTGGAACTTTTGCCTATAATTGAGGCAGAAGCTTAAACCTGTGTACAAGCATGACATTAATGAATTTGTCTCATCCATTGCTGATTCAGTTTTGGATTATTCTAAATGTAATTTGCACCATTGTTGGCTTCTCTGACTGCTTTAAGGAGTTTGAGGAAAATGGCTGTGTCTACATGTAAGGAAAAGTACAGGTGACACAGTAATGCTTGATCTTCATTCCCTGGCAACCCTAGAAAGGAAGAACTGCAGAGTGGTGTGCAGTAACTTGCTGCTTTTCCAGGTGCCTGGATTTTTGGCTGTAGGAAACTAAATCACACGTTTATATCTTAGTCCAGCTACACACCAGGATATGGTCAGGTCATGTGCTTCAGCAGACTGAGATATAACCAGTAAAATTCTGAGCCCCAAAACAATGGATATTTCTTTCACAAGAGCAACAACATTTTTTGACAGGCTTCAAAAATAATGTCTAAGGCTTATTTCTGATGACTTACGACACCAAAACCAAACCAACCAACCAAAACCAAAATCCAAACAAAAAAACCCAAAACCCCACAACAAAACAAAAAATACCCCAAACCTGACCTCTGAATATATAGCAGATATGTTAGAAAACATTAAAAGAGAACTGTAATATTATGTTTTATTTAAACAGTAAACTCACCATGTCTCATGAGTGACTGTAACGTTAGCTTTTTCTTTATGGTTCCAGGACAAATGAAAGTGTACTTTTTTCCAGTACTCACTTTCCTAGTGCTCATTTGATCTGTTTAATTGTTATTTTAAATAAAAAGTTCACATGAAAGTTGCAGATGTAGGGGGACTTTATAAAGCTTCTTTCCCAGATTTCATAGAATCATAGAATGGTAAGGTTGGAAGGGACCTCAAGGACCATCTAGTTCCAACCTCCTGCCATATGCAGGGACACCTCCCACTAGTACAGATTACTCAAGGCCTCATTCAACCTGGCCTTGAACACCTCCAGGGAGCTCAGGTCAATTTCTCCCTTTCTCCAGGACCTCAGGTCAATTTCCTTGTCTTAAACAGAACTGAGAACAGACTATGTAAAAATCTCTCACACACACACACAAACACATATATATGTATGTTTTGGGTTTTTTTTAAAAACAATTATTTCCTTCCACCCCCCTGAACTTTAGAGTGGCTTTTGTTTCATATTTGGCAATGACACAATTATTACCCATCCTCCCACCCCCCACTAGACAGTAACAAGTAAGTTCAGTACATAAATAGAATGCTAGCATTAAGGTACAGTGGAAAGTACCTGTGGAGTTAAGACCTTCCTCATATATAGTAACAAACTTCTTAACAGAAGTGTTGCTGTGTATGCAACAGAGATATAGAGCCTTTTGTTTCGGAAGAGTTTTTCTTTTCTAGAAAACGAAATTTGACACTGATTAAACATCAAAGTAGCAGTGGTCACGTTTACATAAAGACAGATGATGAAAGAAAGCAACAGCAATAAAAAAACAGCAGTGGGGTGAAAGGCAGTAAAAGATGTCTGGAAGAAGAACGCAGGAGGCAGAGCACTGCAGGCTGGCCTTTCTGGACAGAAACATGTTTCCTTGTAGAAAATGACAATAATACAAAACCCCCTGGGTGATTGCAGAGCCTACTCTCATAGCATACAGCAGCATGGAGAAGTGAGAGTTGATGCAAATCTGTTTTGACAAACCTAATTGAAACAATCAGAGTTGTATCTTTCTGTCTTCTGGGGAATATTAAGGAAGATTGTCATTCTTGGGAGAGTAAAGTTCATAGTCCTCAATCCCGTATGCTGTTGCAGGACTTCTTATTCTCCTTCTAATCAGCTGAAGACTTTCTGATTCGCTTCTGTCCCAGTTTGGGCCGCGAGCTTACCTGGTACTGGTGGACAGAAATGACTCTTACCCCTTTTCATGAGTACAAATGAGGAAATGGCTATTTTAGTTATTTTCCTTACATTAATTCTAAAAAATGCCCATTACTTACTAGATATGAAACAAAAAGGAATAATGATTCCTATTCCTGACTCTTGCTTCATTCACTTACTTGAATAACCACAACTAGTCTAATGCTATTTGACCTGTAAATAACATTTAGCCCCACATGAGGCAAAAAAACCAAAACAGAGTTTCATACCTACTTATTGATGGATTTACTTTAAAAAAAAAAAAAAAAAAAAGGAACTGTGTCTGAAGTAGTGTATTCTGAAGATAATTTGAATTAGTATTTAGAAGAGGTATCACATGCTTTGTTGTTCTGGATCTGTTTTCTCTGAGAGGAAATGCAGGTTGGACTCAATGATCTCTGGAGGTCACTTCTAACCTCTAATATTCTGTGATTCTGTGAAATAGTAATTTTTGTTTTGGAAACTCTAAGAGTTGGTTCTGGCATAAGGAAAAAAAACATACTGCTTTCAGTGACAGAAAGGTTATCTGAATAGATCTCCAATATGAAATACCATGTGTGCTAAACAATCTTCTGTAAAAGAGAACATACTGGAGGCCAAATGTTTATGTAAAAACCAATGTATTTGTATAAAGTAAACCCTTCTGTTTCCTGTAAGTGAAGACAGCTGTGAGTGTGGCTTTCATTCCTCTCCACCTCCAGAGTCTAACCTCTGAAAATATTGTTACATGCAGAGCTTTCATGAACAAACCTAATGAAAGGTGAAACTCTGAATCATTAAATGGAAATTTGAAAAGAAACAGATACCAGATTAGTAGAGGTCCTCTATACTTTAAATATCTTCACAATTAATTTTATAATACATGATTATTTTTTTTTCCGTTTTCCAGAAATCAAATTAACTTTGATATAATCTTTGACTATTTTGTCCATACAAACATTAATGTTGACTTCTACTCTGGTATCTGAAATTCCATAAGAAAGGTTCTTATCAACGATGCAGCTCAAGGTCATGAGCAGAATGGAAATAGTTGAAAAGTAAGTGCCAAGTCTTGCCTCTCCATGGTCTTAAAAACTTGACACCCCTTTTTCTTTGGCCATATTTTATGCAAGAAATTAAATATTTTGCAGGCAGCTGATCAGAACTTTAAGTGCACAGTGTGCTTTTATTTTAGTCTGCTGAACAAAAAAACCCTCAGCTGTATAGTAATATAATACTTCAATACCAGTGGTAAATATCAGAATGGCCAATGCCATTCTGGGGTGTATTAGAAGGGTTTAGTAATAGGTCGAGGGAAGTTCTCGTGCCTCTCTACTCTGCCCTGGTGAGGCCACTCAGCTCGGTGTCAGCAGTAAACTTGCTGACAGTGCACTCCGTGCCCTCCTCCAGGTCACTGATGAATACGTTGAATAATACTGGTCCCAGTACTGACCCCTGAAGAACTCCACTAGTTACAGGCCTCCAGCTAGACTCTGTCCCATTGACCACAACTCTCTGACTTCTTTCCTTTTACCAGTTCCCAAACCACCTCACTACTCCATCACCCAGACCACATCTCCTCAACTTAGCCATGAGGATGCTGTGGGAGGCAGTGTCAGATGCTTTACTGAAATCAAGGTAAAGCACATCCACTGCTCTTCCATCATCTATCCACCTGGTTATGTCCGCACAGAAGGTTGTCAGGTTGGTTGAACATGACTTGCCTTTTGTAAAACCGTGCTGACTGCTCCCAGTGACCTTCTTGTCCTTGATATGGTGAAGTACAGCGCTGAGGATAAGCCACTCCATTATCTTTCTGGAGATGGAGGTGAGGCTGACTGGTCCGTAGCTACTTGAGTCATCCTCCTTACCCTTTTTGAAGACTGCAGTGGTGTTTGCCCTCCTCCGATCCCCAGGCACTTCTGTCTGCCATGACTTACCAATGATGGCGAGTGGTCTGGCAATGACCTCTGCCATCTCTTTCAGCACTCGCGGGTGCATGCCGTCAGGACCCATGGACTTAGGAATGTTCAGTTTACTTAACTGTTCCCTAACCCCATCCACACTAAACCAGTCCCCATCAACCAAGGAAACCTCCTCCTTAACCTTGTCTTCCTCCATGACCTCAGGGGTGTGGGGCTCCTGGGTATAGACAAAGAAGACATTCAGCAACTCTGCCTTATCCACATCCTCTGTCACCAGGGTACCCATCCGGTTCAGCTGTGGGCCTAGATTGCCTCTAGTGTTGGTTCATTGAGAAAGTATCTGTTGCACTGTATGGTGTCCACACTGCTCCATGCCCTATGAGAATGCTGAGAAAAGGAGCCATATTCCCTTTTCACTGTTATGGTCTTTGTTTCCTACCTTTGAAAAGGGGTTTTCAATACAATGAATTTCCAAAAAATGATGTCAGCATGACTTGTGGGAAGGTTGCTAAAGCTTTGGACTTTCTCTCCCTGCCTAAGAGACACTGAGCTTAGTGGCTGGCTTGATATACTTTTATTTGTCATATAAAGTGAATTAAGAGAAAAGGTAATCTCATCTTTGAATTTTTATAAAGATATTCAGTATTACTGGCATTCATTATCACAGGGAGATTTATTATCTGTTTCTTATTGCTGGGACAAGAGAAACACTTTGTCGAAACACTTTGATGAGGATGGTTCCATTTTGTCTCTTTGATTTCTTGCAAGAGAGGATGAAATGCATACCCACTTGAAATATGCATTTTTCTAATTACACAGGACTGTTATCTTGAACACTAAGTTAGTAAAGCTCTTTTCCTGTGTGTGTTATAAGATGAAACTTTGAATTACAGTTGCTACTTCATGGTAGGGTCAGTTTCTCACAGATAAATATTTTGCCTGTCTCAGAAGACAATGTTGACAGTTGTTTGTCCCCTACTCTCTTTTAATTCGGCTTGTTACTCTCCAATGATTGTCACTTAAGTTGTAACAGGAGACTTGGATGAAAATGGCAGAATAAGAAAAACTGCATTTCAGTGGATTCTGTAGTGTTCTACAAAGTTGCCACCTCTTCCTGATTTGTGATAAGGATGTTTCAGTATAAAGTGATGTGAAGAAATTTTGAAAGTCTCTGAATTAATTTTTTTTTTAAAATGAATTTATATGGATGTGTTTCCTTCTGTAATCCAGCTCCCATTGAAGTCTGTGGCAATGCTGCCATCAGTTCCTGTGGCGTAGAAGTGGATTCATAATGAGCCGTTTAACATTTCACTTATCTAAATTGTCAGAGCTTGAAAGCTGTAGTAAGACAGGAGGAGTTCTGGAGTGACTGAAGGGCCTATATATGTAGTCAAAAAGATCAAACTGTGTGAGTGAAGCTGTTTCATCTCAATCTCTTTCGAAAATCTATGGAAACCTGATAGATCCTGGCATACAAAAATGTGTAGTCAAATGCAGCATTTAGACTGACTCTTCAGAAGAAAAACAGACAGATGAATAGTTTTACAGTTAAGAAACTAACTCAGTAGTTGCAAGATTTTCACGTTCTGTTGCAAAACTTCTGATGAGAGTCTTGTTTGCAAATTCCAACTTGGTTTTCTTATCTGTGCAATAATGGATGTATTTCTGTCTTTCTTAGAGAAGATCTGAAAATACATTCTCAATTATTTATGGAGTGTTTCCAAAAGAGTGATGATAAATGGAACATGAAAGCTTTGTTATGATAATTGATGTATTTAATATAAAGGTTTGTTTAATCACTGATCTTAATGTGTCGCTTGGAGTTGCACATTAACAACTGATCTCAAATGGAAGAGCTTTTTCTTCTTTTTACGGTTTGTCAGCTTCTAAAATTTCACCAAATACATCCAAAGAGTTCATGAGCAAATAAAAGAATGTTCTTAAATAATAAAAAATGTATATAGTTTTAAAACTCTGACAAAATATGGAACAAATTGTAATAGTTATGTAAAGCACATTTGCTATTACAGTAAATGAGATATGAAAGAATCATGACTTTTTTTTTTAAAGACTTAATTATACATGTTATTATAGATGTTACCACAAACTGCAAGCTGCGAAGAGCTGTAGTGGCCATGATGCACAGCTGATCTTGGAAATGTCACGAATTGTAAGCAAAATTAGCTTTGTGGTCACATGTAAGCTACCATGACTACTAAACTATGTCCTGAGGTGCCACATCTACATGCTCTTGAATACCTCCATGGATGACAAACCCACCACCTCCCTGGGCAACCTGTTCCAACACCTCACCACTCTCATTGAACAAGTTATTCTTAATGTCCAATCTAAACTTTCCCTAGTATAACATAAATCCATAAATTCCTGTCATCCTATTGCTAGTTACTTGGGAGAAGAGACCAATAGTTGTGGAGAGCAGTAAAGTCTCCTCTTAACCTTCACTTCTCTGGATTAAACAATGCCAGCTCCCCAAGCCGCTTCTAGTATGACCTGCTGTCCAAATCCCTCACCAGCCTCATTGCTCTTTGGTCTCACTGCAGGACTTCAATGTGTCATGTCTTATTTTGTCTAAGGACTAATAGCCGCATTTAGAGTATCCTTCTGATTTTAGTAATTATTATTTAGATATGTAATTATAGTATTATGAATTTGTATTTCTTCATTTTTAAATGAAGGCATTTAGGGTGATGACTTACTGCATGTATAGAGAGTGAAACAATGTAGTTAAAAACTTGACCTTTGAAAGCTCCTGGAACCTTTGTCTATTCTTCTGAAGCATGCTCTGTACATGCAGTAGCCTTGGGCTTTCTTCTTCAGTTCTTAGGCTTGTTAAAAGTCTGTGGGTGTGTTAGCACTGGTGTATTATGTTACATTTCTACAGATAGTGCTAAGATTTTTCATAATTTTTGTAGGCTCTTCATTTGTCTGGAGAGAAAACACTCTACTTTTATTCCAGTTACTCACAGTATCCAGCGCCTAATTTTTTTTTTTCCTCTTTGCCTTAATCTGCTTACATTTGATATGCCGTACCAACTCCTGATTGAGGAAAAACCTCTGTATATGCAAGCTTAAATATAACTGTGTACTGAAAGTTAACAGATACTGAAGCAGGTATGTAGATCTAGCTCTTAACTTGCCTGATTCAGCATGTTCTTAAATAGTTGTATCAGAGTGTACAGGTCCTCTGTCATTTTCAGTTATGAAGATTGCTAATACCAAGTCCTTTTGTAATAGTAGATTCTATACAGACAACTCTGCCTTTTTCTTTTGATAGTCTGAATTTTCTGCTATGTATTTGTTGCTCTGTTGTAGCAGTAACCTCAGATAAACACCATGCATCTTGAATTACAACATCTTTTCATTTACATCTGAAAATTCTCACTCTGGTATTGATTATCTGTAGCTCTTTCTATGACAGAAAAATGTGAAATAAGCACTTATTCTTCAGAGTGTTGCAAAACACTCTCATTTAAAAATTGCCTGTGTCTAGATTAATGTATGGCAACAATTCTGCGGTGATGTTGTGAAGGAAAATCCTATTGAGGATCCTGTTGGCTTCTGTGGCATTCTTGGTTGTGAGGTTTGCTGTCTATTATGAGGATATAGCGAGACCTGGGAATGGTTTATGTTTGCTTTGCTTTCCATTTTAGTGACTTAAGGCATACTAACTTCACACATGCATCAGGGAAGTGGTGTTCTGTGTTCTGTTTCATATGCGTAAGAAATGATGTAAAATGGAGGGAGCAAGATAAGATGGTCACAAGATTGGGATAGATACTGTTGTATGGGGAATGAGTAATGGTTAGTTGCTGGATACTGCTAATTACCAATATTGAATTTGCTGTGTAATGAAGACGCTTCTGTTTCAAGACTGTTTAGTAGATCAGAACTTCTTTTTCCCCCTTAACAAGTATAGAAAGGATGATGTGCAGCTATGCTCAGGTTATGTGAAGTACTTTCAAAGCTCAGAATGCTAGGAGTGGTAAAAGTCCCTTTAATTAATATCCTTTCACAGATGCTGTTTCAAGCTCTGTATTCATACCTGAGTTGTTGCAGGCCAGATGCCACTCATCAAATATTTTATGTAGTATTACAGGTAAGTTTTTCTTTCCAGACTCCCACATGTAGATTACAGCACTGCTGTGAATTCAATTACAGACAATGCAGTGGGCTTATTCCTCACAAGGATTTACTCTGACATCTGTTCATCACTGCAACTTCTGGAGGAAAACAAGCACCACCAAAATCCCCTGCATGACACCTCTGAAGATCATAGAATAAAAAAGCAGATTTCTAAAGCAGGGTTTGATGCAGGATATTGTCTGAGGTCTTTTTGTAACTGCTTGTAAACCAAAGCTGGAATGCAAATCCATTTAACTGTTGTGGCTGAAGTAGTCTCAGCATTAGTTACAGACAGCTTGGACTGGTAGTGGGGTCTGCTTGGAGCATACATTTTTACACATGCATAATATTGTTTCCTTCACACATCGGGAAATGAAATAGCAATTTTGGTTGTTACTTTGCAAATAAGCATGCTGGGAAAATGAATACAAACTAATTACAAATATGCCATTTTTAAGGTTTTTAAGGTGTTTGAAGGCCTTCCAAGCTCTCTAATTTCTTTCAGACTAATCAATTACACAAATTTTCTTTTCATAAATTACAGCCAACTGCTAACTCAATTTCCAGATTATTGTCCTTTTATGTTTTTTAAAGACTTTTAGATTAATACTTAGATAAACATAAATTTATAAGTACAATAGATGCTCTCTGGAAAACAGTCATTAATCATTGTAGTACATGACTTCAGTCATACCTTCTCTTCAAAAATATGCTTTCATATTAATTAATAATTAACATCAGCTTGCACTGTGTCCTACATTTAAGAAGTTTTCTGTGTTACTTACTTTTTGTTTGTAAAATGCAAATATGAGCTTCTCATGGTACTTTCCTCCAGAGTTATTGAATATCTGAAATAGGTGATGTGAAGTTAAGTAATCAGATATGATAATTTTAGTTGTTTGGGAGATGGTGTCTGAGACAAAACATTCCTCCTGCACCAGTGTCAACATCTATGGATGGTGCTGTGCAACGCACCAGAGTGCAAATTTTAGTGATGGGCTGCCCATTAGGGTACTTCACCCAAGTTCAATATTCAAACTAAGTTTGGTCATCAGCTGGTAAAAGTGTTGTTATTTTTTTTTTAGCTTTATGACTGCAAATATTGGATTGTTATGGAATTAAAAGAAATTAATATGTATGATCTTTTGAAAACTTACATAGGTGTATGGATATGTGTGCGTGTCTGTGTTTTTGGGACTAGTAGGCAATCTACTGGCAGATTGTTTGACTGTGTGAAATCTTGAGACAATCTCTTCTGATAGATACTCAACTTCTTTAATTTTCAATAGAGATGCTGATATCTCCATGCCTTATATTAAGTTGCGTCTTCCTTTGCAATGTATTTTAAGACTCAGGGATTGATAGGTTCAAAAAGAACAACTAAGCTCTTCTGTCTTAGATGATGACTAAAATCCTATGGACTTTAGATAAATCTGAAATATAGATGTGTATGACACTAAACTGGGAAGCAGTGGTGATCTGCATGACAGTATTAAGGCTGTGCAAAGGGACCTGGACAGGCCGGATTGATGGACCGAGGTCATCTGTAGAAGATTAAACAAGATCAGGTGCAAAGCTCTGCATCTGAATGACAGTAACCCCATGCAACACTACAGACTTGGGGGAGAGTGGCTGGAAAGCTGCCCAGTAGACAAAGACATGTATTTAACTGGATGCTCCCTCCCTGGAGGTGTTCAAGGCCAGGTTGAACGAGGCCTTGAGTGACCTGTACTAGTGGGAAGTGTCCCTGTCTATGGCAGGGGGGTGGAACTAGCTGATCCTTGAGGTCCCTTCCAACCTTACCATCCTATGATTCTATGTACTCAGGTGGCCAAGAGGGCCAAGAGCATCTTAGCCTGTGTCAGAAATAAACTCATTCTTAGGTTCACTAGTATAGATTCAGTACTCATCAGACTTAATTGTAAACCCTATTTTGATTTTTACAGCGTTGTAAAAACTGCTCATGAGATTTATGAATATGTATCAAGCCACAATGAATCTGAATCATAAAATGGAACTGCACGTTGTTGCAATTCTTAGTACAGTTCACAGATTACAGATTTCATTGTAATAAATGAAAATATATGTAGTCAGGGAGTAGCCCCAGAAAACAGCAAGCTTGTTTAGTTTTAGCATTTTATCTCATCTTTAAGCCAGTTTTAAGGCAAAAATTGAAAACTCCTTGATGCTCAGTATTTTTAAAAATTAAACTAGATATTGTGCTGTCTAAAGGGAGACAACAGCACCTAGACTTGAAAGTCTTGTGTTGAAAATTCTCATCAAAATTTAAATTTAGTGGCTTTTAAATATAAATCAAGAAACCTTAGAGTGGTAATGCTACAGAAGATGCAATAGGAACATAGAAACTATTTTTTTAAAATTAATTAGATGTGCTTTCAGAATTGGCAGATTACTTCCCCTTGAGACCTCTAAAATCTGCATGAAATGCTGGTGTACATAATAAAATCTCACAGTGAATCAACAAATTTTATATTCAGTGCGCACAGAAGAGAGCTCTGAAGGAGTCAGACTGGTGCCAAAATAACTTCCCAATGCTTCTTCCTCATGTGTTCTCATTTCAGTTGTTCACTAGTTTCTGAATGTAATTTATTCTTCTTTTGTGCTCTCATCCTATGAAAGAGGATAAAATATTGGAAGCATTTTGATAACTTCCTCGAAGGCTCTTATTTCAAGAATGAACCCCAGCTTTTCTTTGGAGTGAGTCAGAAATTTCTCTTTTCCTCTATCTGAAAATGTGTCTACCTACTCTGAATAGTGTGATAAAAGCTTTCCACTTGAAAGCTTTGCAACCTTTGTGCAGGTCAGATTGAGCTGAACTGTACCTTCCAACAAAGCAATGGTAGGTAACAAAATAGGTAACCTGTGAAGGATATTGTTTAAGGAAAGAACAAAATCAGCCAGACTATTAAGGCTGTCTCTCTTATCCTAGTGTATGCTGACCGGTAGACCTGCAGGTAGGCTTTCCTTACATTGCATATCATCTGTTGCATCTGTGAAAGATGTTGTATTGACAGGTCTGTGATCTTCCAATGAAATCATTAATGTCCCAGTGTATTTTAGGAAACTGGTGCCATCAGATGATGAACAACACAAAACAAAACCGCAAGTGTCATTGTGCAGCTTATCAGTTTCCTACCCATCCCTCCACCAATCATTAAAAGATGATTAAACAATCATCTCATCTGTTTGTTGCTGCTATATGTTGGCAGTACATTTATAAAATTCTAAAAGGGTTAATGGGTATTAATTAAGAATGAGTAATTTGAGTGACAGTAACAGGATAACAGCAACATTTCTCTTGGACAGCTTGTATTGCTGAGAAACCCAGGCATAATGCCAAGCTAATGTAGTTAGGCAGATCTTCTGAAATTTGGATCTTTCTTCTATGGGCTTATACCTTGTGTTATGTTGAAATCTCCTTACAGATGAAGTTGTTGCATTGCTGCCTTTACTAAATCCACTCAGAGAAGTTAGATGACTACAAGAAACAATGGGGACTAATGTTACACTGAAAGAGCATCTAAGGTGTGTTAATTTTATCTCATGTTCTGTACTGAAACTCTGATTGTCCTTTTACAAAAATACCTCTAGTTGCAAACAATTTATGGACATAACAGATTGTGCAGCAATCCGTAGCGCTTGAACTTTTAAAGATTTAAAGCTTCATCAAACTTCTGTAAGTTCTTTATAAGGAACTTTATAAAGTTCTTCAAGCAAGGTGTGGCTAAATATTACAAATAGTTCTGTCTGCCATGAACTCTAAGTACAAGTGAATTCAGGTGTGTGTATGGTATGAAGACCATTTAGCAGATTACATAAGCATAAGCCTAACTTCAAGTCTGAGTTGGTGTTGAAGATCAGTGATGGCACAGAAGTGGTGATACCCTTGAAGAATTATATAGCTTGGTCTTCTTTTCTGAGACTGCACTCATTCATGCATGCATTATCACTATTGTCGTTATTGTCATCATAGTATCATAGAATTATTTTGGTTGGAAGAGACATTTAAGATCACCAAGTCCAACCATTAGCCTAGCACTAACGAGTCACCACTAAACTGTCACTCAGCACCACATCTACACATCTTTTAAATACCTCCAGAAACGATGACACCACCACTCAACTGGGCAGCCTGTCCCAATACTTAGAAAACATTTCTTCACCAAAATTGTTGTCATTACCCAACCTAAGCCTCCTCTGACACAACTTGAGGCCACATTCTTCTTTCCTATTACATCCTTCGTGGGAGAAGACAGCAACACTCAGCTACCTACAACCTCCTTTCCTGTAATTGTCTCTGTAAGGCATAATAAAGTCTCCCTTCAGCATCCTTTTCTCCAGACTTACTACCATAGGAGAGCTGCCTACAGAAGCATAGAAATGATATGTAATCAGATATTGTAGTATGTAGATATTTTCTACACATCATGTAAAAGGAGGGCACATGTATAAGGCCACATATTCAAGGTTGAAACATGCTGATTCATAATTATGTAGTTTAAATTTCTTCACAGCTTTAATCAAGTTAAAAAATGAAAGTATGTCCACAAGTCCTCATTCAGGAATGAATAGACACTAATAGGTCTCACACTTAATGTTTCATGTTTTGCATGTAAATATTAGACTTTGTAAGCAGTAAATTTTCATGTTTTATTAAATATTTTTAAAAGGCATTTTTCTTAGAGCCAAGCAGCTTATGTACATCAGCAGTGCTCATTTTATTATTTGTGGTACTTCACTGTGAATTTTTGGCATGCAGACTGTAGCATTATCAGGTAGAAAAGACTGGAATGTGTGCAATGTCATGTTTATGAACTTCATGGTAACTACATCCTTGGGGTTATTGAAAGGAGGTGATTGTAGTACAATCAGTATAGAGGCAGAAAGTTGTGAGGAAGTTCAGCATATGATTGTTGAATGCTTTTAAATTGAGCATAGAATCAAATGATAATTCTGAAAAAGGAAAATGCCTGACAAGATGCTTTCATATGATCAGCAGTCTGGGAGATAATGATTGGTATTACACAAAAAATGTGTACAACCTGTGAAAGTGGCAGGGAAAATAGCTTAGTTTTCCTCCTCTCAATTTCTGAAGAAGAAAATAAAACCTGTGATAAGTTTCTCTGCTTCCTTATCATGCGAGTTGCAACATTTTTGGAAGTAAGCAAAAGATAAATTAATATCAACCTATTTCTGTGCAAATTCAACATTTGCTGATTTAGTATATACGTATAGCTTTTTTTGGGAAAACTCATTTTTTTGTAATGTGCTGAATTGATTTATGTCAGAAGATGTTTCTCCAATCAAGCCCTTGCAAAGCAGTTTGTAAAGAAATGCTTTGAAAAATATTTAGGGTTAAGCAATGAATCCTTATGTCACACCATACACAAACCACTTTATTTCTGTTGAGAAGATACGATTTTATTTCATAGAAAATAATTATAAGTCAGTTACTTCATAGAATGGTAAGGTTGGAAGGGACCTCAAGAATCATCTAGTTCCAACCCCCTACCATAGGCAGGGACACCTCCCACTAGTACAGCTCACTCAAGGCCTCATCCAGTCTGGCCTTGAACACATCCAGGGAGGGAGCATTCACAACCTCCCTGGGCAACCTGTTCCAGTGCCTCACCACCCTTGCTGTAAAGAACTTCCTCCTAACATCCAGTCTAAATCTCCCCTCTGCCAGTTTAAGCCCATTGCCCCTTGTCCTGTCATTGCAGGACCTTGTAAATAATCCTTCCCCAGCCTTCCTGTAGGCCCCCTTCAGATACTGGAAGGCTACTATCAGGTCCCCTCGAAGCCTTCTCTTCTCCAGGCTGAAGAGCCCCAACTCTCTCAGCCTGTCCTCATAGCAGAGCTGCTCCAGCCCTCTGATCATCTTTGTGGCCCTCCTCTGGACCCGCTCCAACACTTCCATGTCCTTCCTGTGCTGAGGGTTCCAGAACTGCACACAGTACTCCAGGTGGGGTCTGACGAGAGCAGAGTTTCATTAGTATTAAACTGTAAAATGTGAAAACTTAGAGATAATCTTTTTAACTAAAAGTTTTCTTGGACTATAGTATTTTCAATTTAATTTTGTATCAATTTACTGAAAGCAAATATAAACCCATCAAGTTATAACTACCTACTAAGATTCTTTTCCTGAGCCAAATTTCTTGACAGAAGTGATTAATAAGATTGATGTTACATGTTACATTTTGCGTTTATTTTGCTACAGTAAGGGATGTTCTTTATCTGGGAATTCTTTCTTTTGCCTTCCTTCGTCAATGACACACAGCTGCATGTGTTGTCATGCTTGTCATAGTCTAAACTGGAAGCATATTTCACTCTTAATAACACATCTGCTATGAAGTACATTCAAGTACATTCATAATGATGAGTTATTAATTTTTCAGAAAATGGTCTGGAAAGTTATACCAAGTCTGTAATAGAAAGTTTTTGGGGATGGAATGCCTTCTTTTCTTAACTGAAAATGTGTGATAACTTCTCATTCATCTATATGCCCCTCTACAAATTCAGTATCTTTTTGAATGAAGGTTTGCCTGTATATAAACTCTGTAATTCAAAACAGTATGAAGGAATGTGTTTTTTTTGTTGTTGCTGCAGAACTTAATTATACCATTAAAAGACAATCGGTTGCCTTCCCCCTCTATTTTGTAGAGGGAAATTTAAATGAAAAATCAGATCCAGTAAATCCAGTCTTGTGAGTTCAGATGATTTATTATAATAAAGAACAGGATATTCAAGTATATGTTGGTGGAAACAAAGATAACTTAGAGGCAGAAACATGAGCACATATGTAATACTATAATTAAGAAGTCTGGGGAAGGATTATTTACAAGGTCCTGCAATGACAGGACAAGGGGCAATGGGCTTGAACTGGCAGAGGGGAAATTTTAGACTGGATGTTAGGAGGAAGTTCTTTACAGTAAGGGTGGTGAGGCACTGGAACAGGTTGCCCAGGGAGATTGTGGATGCTCCCTCCCTGGAGGTGTTCAAGGCCAGATTGGATGAGGCCTTGAGTAACCTGTACTAGTGGGAGGTGTCCCTGCCTATGGCAGGGGGTTGGAACTAGATGATCCTTGAGGTCCCTTCCAACCTTACCATTCTATGATTCTAAGTTTATTTTAGTTTTTCATTTCTGCTATAATACTGTAACTGCAGTAATGGAACATTGTCATAAAAAGATACAGAAAGTATTAGAATGTCAACAACTTTAGTTCACTGGTACACTTGAAGAGGAGAACATTTTGTACACAGAAATCATAAAACGTGCTCCTATAATTATTGTATTATGAAAGGCAGAAAACAGTGTTCGGTACAGTCACTGGAAATTGATGGTAGCTTACATCACAGTGAACCAGTTACTGGCCATTATTGTAACTTTCTGAACATTCAGTATTGTTTTGCTTTCCTGGATGTTAGCTTGGGCAAATTATTCTGTCTTAAGAAATTTACTCCACGTGCTTTAAATTATTCGGATCTTCTGTCCTCATTTTCCCAAACTGCAGTTATCATCCTCAGTAACAGCTTATGGGGCCATACCAGTGTAATATTGTAACCTGTCACTGAAATGCTCTGCTTTCCCTTTGAGGTAATAATCTATTCCTTCGAGGTAGTTCTGATGCACAGTTTTTGTACGCTTGAAACACTTTAAAAATTGAACCACCCTTATTGAATTGAGAAAGAGAAGATTTAAGAAGTCAACTTTGAATTTTAAATGCTGCTCTGACTAAAATAGAGGTGGTTTTACCACTCTTCAATTTCTCTTCAGCATGTATCTATATTTAGATACAGACTACCTAATCCTCTAGTATGCATAATCCCTTTTTTCTTTGTTTCCTTTCTGTAAATGAGCAAAGAAATGATTATCTTATATTTCAAACTGTTTAATTCATAAGTTTGTTTTTTGGGTTTGGTTTTTTTTTTTTCTCATTTGGAAAATATTTCAGTCTCTTTCAGTAAAGTGCTTTGGTTTTGTGGGGTGATTTTGGATTTTGTTTGTTTAGCTGGTTTGGGGTATTTTCGTTTGGTTTTTGCTTTGTTTTGTCAATTATAACCCTCACTTTTTTCTTTCTTAAAGAAATAGGAGCTAATAAATATAGCTTATTGTACAACTCACATTACATAAAGCAACAATGGCACCTTTAAAAATCTTGTCCCAGAATGTCACTTTCTTAAGGATTATTGCAATATTTTTTTCTATTTTCACACCCAGCCTTATTAATAATTAATAAATATCTGCATACCTGAATACTATGCTTATTAAGTTTTGTCACATTGTCTGCGCTTTGAAAGGTATTTGTTACGAATGATGCAAAATTAATAATCAATATTAATTTTTATATCCAGGTGAGGATTGCTAATAACTATGAAGATTGTTTGTTAACATTAAATCTCACCAGAAAACAAATTAACAAGGTTTGAAACACACGGTTTGGAAATTTATACACACAAGGGACAGGCAAAATTGGAACACTTTAAGAGGTTAACTAACAAACGCAAACATTAAACTGGAAGAGAAGGTTTTAGTGGTCAATATATATGGCTCGTGGTTAGTTATCCTGCTTATCCACCTGATGAACACAGGAAGCTCCTTTCTGCTTATGGCAGAAGGCAATTAGTGATCACAAGAGACTTTAAGTATTTACTCACAAAATAGTATCAGACAGTACCCAAAGCACGTGGAGGGGTTGCTGTCAGTAGTCTCAAAGCCATTAGATGCTTTGGAGTTTTCCCAGGCTCTTATCTCAGGAAGCTGGGAGTCTGGCACAGTCTCTGACCTGGTTCCTCTTGATTCCCAATTCAGCAGAAGGGCAGGCAGGATGCAATGCCATGTGCAGTCTTGGCACAATGTCACACTGGCTATGCAGGCTGATTGCCTGCAGGCATTTAGAGGCTGTTCCTGGTAAATTTGAAGCAGTGAAGTTTCCAGACAGTTCAGGATGCAATGAAGCAGTAGCAAACAGGCAAGCACGAATACAATGGCAGAGCATGTTGTGTCACCTGTTCATCTCCTTTTATCAATACAACCTGAGACTAATGGGCCTTTGGACATAGCTTAGCCAATCAAGATGGCACTTTGCCAAGATTGACCATATTAGGCCAGGGCTTTTGTTTTCCTTTCCTGCAATTGTTTCCCCCAGCACTGAAGGAAGGGGAGCAGGGAAACATGTCTGGGCAAGAAAGAGTCCTTTGACTCAGTGACTCCAGGTTCTTTGTCCTCTTTCCCACGGTTGGTTCTCCCCATAGCAGAAGGGGGAAGAGCAGAAAAACATGTCTGGGCAAGCCAGGACGTGTATAAGCCTACTTTGGCCCATTTAGGCCTACCACGACAAGATTTAGATTCTTTTTTTCGGTTGTGGTACTGCCCAAGGGCAGGTTATTTTGGTATTTTCATGTTTCTTCTCTCAGGATTCGCTAACCTCAGCAAGGTGGTCTTGGCAGATTGTAGAGTTTTTTTGTGAACTGTGATCTTACCTGGTCTCATCTGCTAAGCAGGGCTGCTTCTGGTCAGTCCTATGGACTACATGGGTATCCAAATATGTGGAATATTTGCTTCTTTGTGTCCTAGACTGCTTGTCTTTGTAGAGTTTTCTGTATTTCCTTCAAATATTTTTAACCTGCTTTCTTATATAAAAATTAAGCAATATCTGTGAAAAGACTTGCATTTCCAAAACCAGATAATAACACTTAAGCAAATACACAAAGTTGTTGATTATGCTTCCCCCCCCCCATTTGTTTCTTTTCCTGTTCAATTGTTGTGTGGACTTAGAAGTGAGTACTTCATATTCTACCAGGCTCATTTTTCTTTTTTTATTATTCACTCTTTTTCCTCTTTCTTTTACATCCCTGTTTGACTTTCCTTTCTTCTTAATGTCTGAGTAAGACTAATAGAGTAGATACACTAGTTAGCCAATGTCATACCAGTGGAGAAATAGTCACTTACAGAAAAGCTTAGAGGAATTTGTATCTTGAGATACAGAGCTAGATTTTCTTTTAACGGGCAAATCTTTGTCATTCTTTGAATACTATATAAGTAAATTGGGTTTTAGCTGATTAAGTAATAGCAACAGCAATTTTTATGGTAGGAACACACAGAAAATTAGGATTGTGGTCCCACTGTACTGTCACTGTACAAACATACGCTGAAATCAGTTCTTTCCTTATGCTTGAAACCTTGGTCTTTCAGTGTTTTATGCCTCCTGTTAACATCAAGGTTACCTGTTTGCATAAATCTGGTTTTGGCCGGCACCTAATAAACAGGTGTGTCTGAAGTCTGAGATACTCATGTGAGGTAAAACCTCCCTGGTCCCTCAGATACTAAAGCAATGCAAAAGCCCCAGAAAGACTTGCCTATGCCTTTGCCTTTTTATGTGTACTGGAACCTATTATCTTGTCTTTTTACCCTCGTATTTCTTATAGCAAAAAAAAAAAAAAGATAAAGTGTGACATGTTCCCTGCAGTGTAATGCTTCAGTTCTGCTGAAGGCTGCTAAGAGGAAGTGTTCTTTATTCTTTTAAGAACCTAGAACTGCAATAAGACATCATACTAGCAACAACACAACTCATTGTCTTAACCTGGTTTTCAGCAAAATATTTTATTCCTAGTAGGTATTGTCATAGTAAGAGATTCTATTTATCTCAAGATATGTTTATATTTAAGTATTCAGCTTTCCTACCATATTTTTGAGTGCCTAAATATAGAAATAATGATAATGGTTCCCTTCTTATTTACTTACTGTCAGTATGTAAAGTAGCAGAAAGAATGTGAAGAATGCCTAATTTAGATCATATAAGCTCTAATGAAAGTTGGAAACTTCAAATTGAAGTGTTTATTAATATTCTATGGTTATTCTTGTCTTAGCAGGTGTGTAACGTTTTTTAAATAGTAGGGTCATAGAAATATCTTCAAAGCCATGAAGTTGTTATTAAATGACAGTAATAACAATAAGCAGGTAGTTTTGCTATATAAACCATTAGCATCACTGTCTTTGTATATCATGGACCAGAAAAATAACTGAAATTTTGTAATTTATCTTTTTTTAATCAGTCATTTATTATTTTGTTTGCAAAGAGACAACATGAGTTTAGCATAGATGAAATTTTTATCAGAGACCTTATAGCTGCCTTCTAGTACCTGAAGGAGGTCTGCAAGAAAGATGGGGAAGGACTGTTTACAAGAACATGCAGCAATAGGATAAGGGACAATGGTTTTAAATTATCTAAGAGTAGATTTAGATTGAACAGTAGGAAGAAATTTGTTATTACAAGGGTGGGAGAACACTGGAAGAAGTTGCCCAGGGAGGTGGGGAAAGCCTCATCCCTGGATATGTTCAAGGTCAGGCTTGATGGGACTCTGAGCATCCCAATCATGTTAAACATGTCCCTGGTTGCTGTAGGGGAGTTGGCCTTTAAAGGTCCATTTCAGCTCAATTCATTCTATGATTCTATCAAACATAATAAAGAGTTGGTAGCATTATTTTTCTGTACTGATGGAAACCTAAGGATATAAAATGTTTTATGAAAACCAGGCATTATTTATTATAAAGAAATCAGCACGCCATCTGAAATGGATGGCAAGCCAAATGTAGCCTTCCTGCTATAGTGCCAGATGGCAGAGGCCCAGTATTCTTAGCTGAGTGCTGTGATTTTAACAAGCACAGAGAGACTTGCAGACAAGAGTCAGCGAATGGTCTGATGTGCCACTGAAAGAACATTCATAACATTACATTGTTTAACAGAGAATGCAAACTACAGTTTTTGTGGCCTCACCCCTTCAAGAATAACTTCTCTGTCTGTGCCCATTCTTCCATCAGAGCAGAAAACCAATAATAGTTATTGTTTCTGTGTAATTTCCTGGGAATCTGCATAGAACTACTTGAATTCTTTAGTGGAGGAAAAAAGGTAAAGACAAATGTTTGCTGCTGGTAGCTAGAAAAGTGAATCAAAATTTGCTTCCTATTCCCAGTTCAGCTTTTGTCTTCTATAATTTTTATGATTGCCTCACTGAGCAATGCTGTGCATGGTAAGGAATATCTTTTCAGTGTGAAAGTCTGCTTCTATCTGACTGTTTACTTGCTGAGCTGTTTGGTGAGTGTCCCTATGATATAGAATAATGTTTCTTCCTCTCCTTGGTTTGCAGGCTATGCGTTAGGTACACAGTGAGTGCTAACTGCAGTGCTGGATTAGGGAATGAGTCAGACCACCACACTGACTTTTGATTATCAGTCTATGAAATACCTCATCCAAAGCATAGGTGAAAACAACAGTTAAAAACTTAAACTTTAGGTTTTGGCATGTGTATTACAAGAGGCTAAATGGGAAGGTGTAACCAGCTGTGGAGGAGAATTCTCTGACGGCAAATGGATGGATCCTTGCACTCAAAGAGAAAATGAGATTAGCTGTCAGGAAAGCAGTAACACTAGAATGTAAATGAGGAATCAAAACTGTTCAGAACAAATAGTTCTTTGCAAAGAATTCTCTGACAGAAAAGCTGATAAGAATCTGTCAACAGATGCAAAAGAAATTGCAGAAATATTCTTAGTCATCAGGCTAATGGATATATTTTTTTGCTCAGTTCAGCGCTGAAGGGAAAGGTGTGCTTTGCACTCAGCCACACTTGGGAAAAACTGGACAAGTGAATGTGCATGTTGATGAGATGAGGTACATTTTTAGGTGCAGAGAAATTTGAGGCACTGAAAAATTAAAAGTATTTTTCCCAAGGAGACACTGACATTATAATGGAGCAGCAATTAGTGTATTATAATGTTTGATGAAATAATTTTTCACTAGAATCTCACATTTCATAATTGACGTTATATGCAGTCTCTTTGTGCTACTGAGCAAAACCTGAAAATTCCCCCCACGCTAAACCAACCAAACAAAAAACAACCCACCACCAAAACCAAGCAAGTAGAAGTTTGTAAACAAAATAAATGAAGCAAGTATTTAAGAAAATTAATTAATTTGGTAAATTTCTGTATCTAACTACATGAAATTTGTTTAAAGGGATCTTCGCTTTTTCATGACCATTAAATTTGGTCATGATCTTTCGAGTCCCTTGAATTTTAGAATGATAACAATAAAAAAATCTTTATTCACCATGAACCAATAATACAATTTCAAAATGTTTTGAATGGAAGGAAAAAACTGAGCAACAGTTGAGAAGAAACATTTACACTGAACGTGTTGTTAGCAGGGGTTACTGTAAAAAGTAATGGTTATGCAGCTTTGCTTTCATGTTCCGAAGAGCAATAATTGGGTCATTTGTCTCCTATGCAACTCTGGAGTTTGCATGGATTTCAAAGAAATGATAACTAAGCCAAATAACTGTTTGGGATAATTTTTAAAAGTCACAGCAATATTGCTGCCAAATCTGAGGAAAAGAAAACATTCCCTGCATCAACAATTACCATCTATTTTAATAAAAAAAATTAAATTATGCCAGGTGGAACGACTTCATCTAGTAATATAGTAGCAAATGGGCAGTGATATTTTATTCTTTCTGGACTACATCTTCAATAGTTTTGCAGAAATTGGTAAATTTTATATAGTAATTTCTGATAGAATTAATTCCAGTGAACAAAAATAGCTGGTGTTAACGTGCATCACAGTAGAATAAGTGACATCCTCTCCATTATTTGTGTCCATAATGCTAGTGCAATTACTATCATCATTGTTCCTAAAATTCCTTAAGTTATGTGGTTAGTAGTTGTGGAGGCTGTTAAAATAATTATTGATTCTTCTGATCATTTTAAGAAGATTTAAACCTAAATGCAGCATTTGTAGTGGAAGTTTTGTTTTATCTGGAGTTTCTTGTTCTTTAACATTTTTCTTCTTTTGGCAAAGCATATTTCATTTTCTCCTTCACATTTTTCTTCAGTTGTGAGACTGTATGAACAAAAAAAAATCAATACCCCCCCCCCCCAAAAAAAAAACAAAAACAACAAAAAACCAAACAACACCACCCCAAAATTTAAAATTGGAAACATTCTTTAGGACACTAGAATATTTTCCTAAAACCAGCATGCTAATTGGATTCTTTCTTCTTCTCCAGTGCTTGCCTCCCTCTTCTGCCACTGACAGCAAAATTACTCCTCTGAATACCACATTCCTTTTAATTATGGCCTCCCTTGCTCTGCTTTCAGTTCTTCTCTCCTCCTCCTTCGTTCTGTGCCTTTACCCAGTTGTTGTTCTCATTAGACAGTCTTCAAAACTGTTTTTCCCCAAAAATCTGTTCTTCATCCATCCGCTTCTCTACCTGCAGTACCATCCCTATGGTCCCCTGACATGTACAGGCAAAGAGGCTTGTCCTCTTTTCCATCTTGGTTTGATCTTCAGCAATTTCTGATATAACACCAGGTTGTCCCCTCAATGTAGACTAAAATGTGAGTTTGTCCAGTTGAAGGTTATTTCTTTACTCCCACCTCTAGGAAGAAGTTCTGAAAGAGGCTTTGTGCTTTCTTAATAGTGCCACACAGCATTGAATCAAGAAAGGAATGCCTAGTAAGTGAATCTGCTGTAAGCTTTCATTTTGAGCCTTTGTTTCATGCAAGATGAATTCAGACTACTCAATTTTGAATTAAAATAGCCACTATTTTGGAAAGCTGCCCTTTTTTATCTTTCATATTCTCAGTAATAATTTCTGTCCTTTTCTTCCTTGCTGTATTTATGCTTCTAATCAAACTGTATTATCTGTTTAAAGTTACTTGCTTTGATAATGTTTGAAATGCAGGTATTTCTACATCTAGACAGAGAGCTGCAGTGAAGAAGGTGGCTTTTGTCTTCAGCTTTCTAAAGAAACATCTCCTCTCATACACTGTGAAAAATGATACTGTCACTGTTTTTATTGCCAGTTTTTTGCTTCAGATGCAGACCCTTTTCAGATACACCACAGATCTCAGGGGCAACTGATTTTCAGATTTATAGCGCACCCTTAACACCATCCCATTTTAATGAATGCAATTCATATTCCACAGTAACAGTTTTGGGGGGAGGCCCACCATTTTCACATCAGTCCATCCTCCTTTTAACTGAAGTACCTTTTTTCCCCTGTTCATCTCAATGAAAGATGGAAACTCAGTATTATTTAAATACCCATTAAGTATTGATATATTAATGTAAACAAATACCAAACCCTTCCTCTGTGATTGAACCAGTACCTGAATGTTGTCTATATGATTGTGCAACATCAACACGTTAGTTTTCTCTACCACAAAAGTAAATCAGAACCTCTAAAGGTTATTGGACATTCAACAAACTAAGTCTGTGAAGCAACATACTGAATCTCCAAAAACATGTTCAGAATATATACAGGATTCAGTGGATCTCAGTTCTGTATTAAGTTGTAAAGGGTCCTCTGTGCTGTGTAGTGCTTAGGTACCAAAGATGCTCAGTTCAGAATGTCATCTTATCTCCTGCAATTATTTTGTGGTTTATTTTCTATTTTATTTTCTTCAGTTTTAGATGTGTGATGGTGTTCAGCTGTGTTTCTTTGTGTTTTTGATCTTGAGTGCTCCACCAAAATTAAAGGTGGGAGAGGTGTGATATTAAGCAGGAATTCTTCAGTTAAAAGCAAAAAATGTCTTACAAAGTTTGTAGATCACTTTGTGAAATCATGGTGCTCATTCACTGAAGTGTGGGGAGACTTCCCATTATTATAAACATATGCATAAGTGAAGTCCAAACATTGATCTGGTCTGCAAGCTGGATTTCTCTTAATACTAAGATTAAGAAGAAGAAATTTAGTCGAATGTTGCATAACTTGTCCTCATATCTCTAAACATGTAGGAAAGAGTGAGGGCATAATTGAAAATAGATATAGGGGAAGAATTGCAGTTGTTCTTGGTTAACATTCAGAAAAGTCTCTGAACCTATAAGGAATTTGCACTCCCCATCCCAAATCTGTATCCTGATTATGCCTTCTAAGGACATAATAAGGAGAGCTTTGAAAATAACAAATATAGGATGGACTTGTGAAGTTTTTGTGGTTGGCATCAATCAATGATATGTGTCATATGTGAAACAAAGGCAGCGATGAATGCATTTGTGACTGTCTCCTTACTATTACTAGAATGCCTGACACAGTGGGATTGTCCTTGATGGGTGCTCAGAGAACGTGCAGTAATAATGGGAAAATAATTGCAGTGTTGTGATAATAGAGGTGAATTAAAAACAAAACAAAAACCAACAAACAAACAACTATGGTTATTTCTAACAGAACAAAAATGCTTACTGTTAAGATCTTTGGGAATTGAGCTTTGAAAACCAAAATATGCTAAAATAGGCCCTATATTTTAGGTCTTCCTTTAATATTTTTTTCAGATTTCCAATGTATTCAAAACATTATTGGACTTGTTTTTTTGGAACAAGCATCATTTTCTGAATATATGGGGTCTGTAATGCCGACATAATGGATGTGCAAACCTGTATTAAGGCTATTCAGTCTCATTATATTACAAATAAATATAAAAATTAGATCCTGATAGCAAAAGACATTTTTTATTCCCCAGTATTTCTAACCTTGCTTTTATAGCAATGTGCTATTATACCAGAATAACCAGAATGTGCAAATGTTAAAAAAATGGTTAATGAAAACTGAAATGCCAGAAGGTGTTTTATTATCCAATTTGGAAAAAGTACAAAAATAAACATATAGAGACCAATGCTAGTACCTTTAGCACAGAGAACAGTGCACTGTCTAAATAATGCCAAGCAATTCACTGATCTGGTTTCTGCAGTTAAATGCCACAGTGCAAAAGGGACAGTGTTTAGATACAAACCCTTCCATCTAGAGATAAGCATAGATTACCGTTTTAGTCATAATGGTAATTGTCTTCAGAACATTAATGTGCTCAGTAGCCTCTATGACTAGTACCTGCTTCTGCAAACAGATTTTATAGTGTCTTTTGTAAAAATACCAGGAAAGTAATTACTTGAGAATCGTTCTACTACTGAGTATACAGGTCTGCTGTAGTCAAGAGTTCAGAAAGGGATAGCAGAGAATGAGTATCCTTTTCTGCAAGCAATTCTATTTTTAAAATATCATGGAGAGATTAAATACTGTGACAGAAAAAAAAATTCAGAACAGATTTCCTGTTCTTATGGTATTATGGTAACTACTTTATGTTTAATATATAATGTTAAGGCCATATTTGGGGTGAGAACGAAACAGTGTAGGCACAGATGAAGCGCCTGACTTTTTCACATATTATTTGTTTCTGGATCTTTATAGCAGTGGACATAACAGACAGAACTGCTTGGAAGCATGGGAGAGTTAAGTCCTGAAAGAGGGTGCCCAAGAGATTGTGGAATATCTGTCTTAGAGGATTTTTGGTACTTGACCTGGCACTGATTAACTGCTTAGCTGCTCTGTTTGTTATCTCCAGGGATCTGGCCTAAGCTTTCCTATGATTCTTTTCTGTGAAGTAGAAGTGGAATTTTGGAGCTGAACCATCCATGTGTGCATTCAGAGTGTCAGTGTGTATGAGCTTGCTCAAGTAAAAGCACGTGTTTGTGGTTACAGGTCTTTCCCGTAACTGTTTTTTGCACACCTACCTGTAGCATCAAGGTTGTGGTTAGGAAGCATGACCAAAATCTAGGGCCCTGGTGACTGTGCTGGTCCTTTCTGTCTTGATGAGTCTTTTAATTCCTTTTGTCATAAAGGAATGGATTAAAGTGTTGCTTTTATTCTCAGAGAGGATATAAAACTACCACGTGCTATGCTGCAGCTAGCTAATTTGATTACCATAGCCAGGAGGGAAAATCAAACTTCAGACACTTTAGTGAAACTATTAAGAACTGGGTGGAGAAAAACTTGTCATTAGTTTGGTTCTGGACAAAACATAAAAGTAAAATAATAACCCTAATCCATTGACTGTAGAGCCTTCAAGGGGACGACCTTCCCTTGAGACAGGACAGAGGTACAAAATTCACCTGGAACAAAAACAATTCTAAATAAAAAGAGAGAAAGCCTCCTTTGGGAGTACTGTAATTTCAGAAATGTTTAGTTCCATGATGTAACTAAACCAAACAGGGAATGCATATTAGAAAAGCCAGACTTAACTTGTATTAAAACGTCCAGTTGCCTCATTATCTACTGTCTAACACCAGATTCCTTCTGCAGCATAAACCAAATCTGAAATCACTGAAATGTCACAGCTCATGCCCAAGTGCCAGTTAACAGTCAAACTTAGCTGAGACCTGATTTGGACTGGATCAGACTTTCAATGGATGACTTTATTCAGATTCAAACATCATGTTGTTCCACTACTGACTTTGTCTTATAAAATTAAAGCCTTAAATCCTGATTTCCCACTTCTAGTACTACTGCCAAGCAGTGGATTCTTGATGTTTGCAATGTATTCTCTTTGCGTAGAGCATAAATTCATAAGACTTGTAAGTCTGGAAAAATATAATGAAGGATATTATGAATCTATAAAATTATGACTTTCATGGAAAAGGGGGGAAAAGAACATCTGCTCACTGTTTCCTATAATACAAGAGAGACTAATGAGATGATTGAGTATTAGGTAATTATCAAGTCATACATCGACTGTTGATTTATCTTTTTGCATTCAGGGGTTTGAATGTGGTATTGCTTGCTTGTTTTGCATAACAAAAACTCATCACATGTCACTGAAGAGCTTCAGATATACTAGCACTGACATGGCTGACTTTAGATTGAGATATTGGTATGCATAAGCTGACCACATCAAAGATGTCACTTCAGCTGCCTGCTCCTTTCCCAGAATGCTTCTCTATTTTATGCTGTCAAATCAGTTCCCAAACACCATCACTTTATTTCCCAGCTCTGCATAAAGATTCAAGGTTGTTACCTAGTAGTATAAGGTGTCACTGTCTAGCATTGGGCTGCAGTGAGGACAAACAATGTTTTATGGTTAACATACTGCAGAATAAAATGTCAGCTTCAGTTTCTTGACTAGCTGCATCTACAAGCACTCTATCATCACGTTCATCTTGCCATTCGAAGTAGTTCGTCATGCTTAGCAAAGTAATGAAAAGAGACAGGGCAATCATATGGTTGACAACAGATGCAGCATTTGCCTTTTTGAGGACTTCTCCTTTGACTTAATGTCGTGGTAGACCTGAGCAGGCCAAAGTAGGCTTATACATGTCCTGGCTTGCCCAGGCATGTTTTTCTACTCTCCCTCCTTCTGCTATGGGGAGAAGCAACTGTGGGAAAGAGGACAAAGAGCCTGGAGCCACTGAGTCTAAGGACCCTGGCTTGCCCAGACTTGCTTGCATCCTGTGGTAAACAAGGTACACAGGCTCAGCTTGTGCCTGCCTTGTACAAGGCCTGTGTTCTGCCCTAAAAAGGGTAAAGCAAGCCTATGGCTTCACCTAGTATGGTCAAACTTGGCTAACTGCCATTCTGTTTGGCTATTCTGTGTCCAAGGGCCCATTAGTCTTGGGCTGTATTGATAAAAGGAGTTGAACAGGTGACACAATGTACTCTGCTATTGTATCTGTGCTCTACTGTTGTATTTCTGCTTGCCTGCTTGCTACTGCCTCACTGCATCCTGAACTGCCTGGAAACTGCCTGCCAAGAGTTTGCCAGGAACAGACTCTAAACCATGCGATCAGCCTGCACAGCCAGCATGACATCACGCTGAGACTGCATATCNTCCAAGGGCCCATTAGTCTTGGGCTGTATTGATAAAAGGAGTTGAACAGGTGACACAATGTACTCTGCTATTGTATCTGTGCTCTACTGTTGTATTTCTGCTTGCCTGCTTGCTACTGCCTCACTGCATCCTGAACTGCCTGGAAACTGCCTGCCAAGAGTTTGCCAGGAACAGACTCTAAACCATGCGATCAGCCTGCACAGCCAGCATGACATCACGCTGAGACTGCATATCGCATTGCAGCCTGCCTGCACCTGAAAGCCTCCTGCCAAGATGGGAGTGCCTGGATACACAGGTTGTCCACAGATATCTGGACCAGGTCAGAGATTGTCTGCCTGCTTTCCCCAGCATCTTGAAGCCTGGGAAGAATCAGAAGTCTCAGCAGATAACAAGATAGTAACAGAATTCTCTGAAAATGTTTGGGTACTGTCTGAAGCTGTAGCTAGCCCCATGCATTGGGAGATATTTTGTGAGTAAATATTTAAAGCCTCTTGTAATTCACCATTGCCTTCTGCCGTAAGCAGAAAGGCGTTTCCTGAGTCCATCTAGTGGGCAAGTGGTGTATTGACTGCAAGCATATATTGACCACAGGAACCTTCTCTTCTGGTTCAATTAATGTTACATGGTTTTGCTAGTTATTCCTAGATCCTGTGTTATTATCTCTATAAAGTTTCCGTGGCCATGCAAAGAACCGATTATTATTAAAATTAGTGGATTGGGGGGGGGGGAGGGGAAGTTGGCCTGGGG
>VWZE01020833.1:308100-320063 GCA_013396675.1 Eubucco bourcierii | reverse complement strand
CCAGCACTGACCCCTGAGGGACACCACTTGTCACTGGTCTCCAGGTGGACATTGTGCCGTTGATCGCCACTCTCTGGGTTCGACCATCCAGCCAATTCCTTATCCAGCGAGTGGTCCATCCATCAAGTCCATGCTTTTCCAGTTTGGTGACCAGGATGTCATGTGGGACAGAGTCAAATGCTTTACTCAGGTCCAGGTAGATGACATCAGCTGCCCTTCCCTTGTCCACTGTCACTGTGACTTCATCATAGAAAGCCACTAAATTTGTCAGGCAAGATCTGCCCTTGGTGAAGCCATGCTGGTTCCCACCAATCACCTCTGCTTTGTTTTCCATTTGCCTTAGCAGGACTTTCAGCAGGATCTGCTCCATGATCTTGCCAGGCACAGAGGTGAGGCTGACTGGTCTGTAGTTTCCAGGGTCATTAGAACAGAAGTTCTGAACATTGAATATTAATAAACAATATTAATATTTGGAAATCATATCTCACATCAATTAATTACCCCTCCATAACTCTGAAATAATATGAACAGGGGTGGTATGGATATCCTCTGATTTCAGTGCTTACATATATCAAAGAATGTAAATTCTAACTATGTATGGTACCTCATAATATTACTTAGAAGCAGTTTGCATTGTTGCTGTGGTCTCGGACCACACAGATAGAAGATCCACAAGAACAGAACCACTGCTTCTGCGTTAAAAGCCTGGAGAATCTAGAACGGCTCCAATTTTTTGGTTAATCATTCTGTAGATGAATGAAAGCTTTTCTAAACAATGTATGGAACGGGCACATTCCAAAAACTCAGCAGAACTATGTCAGTATTGCAGTGGGGTTTTTTGGCAGGGAAATCTATCCTGGCATATTGCTTTCAGTTCGTATAAAGCAAGGTTTTCAGAAAAATGCTGCCACTCAGTCTGGTTTGCTTTACAAAAATTCTCTCTCCAGCATTCAGTGAAGAGGGCGATACTACTGCATTTACACCTGCATTGTAATGTGATTCACGTGGGAGAGAAACAAGATAGTCGCGAAACAGTTACAATTTGCTCAGTCAGTATTAAAATCCCCTTAAAAGGAAAGGTGCACACATTTTCATTATCAGTGCAGTCTCATAGTTCATTTCCATAATTTGCAGACTGTGAAATGTGTTAACACAGTTTTGCTACTCATGGTAAAGAATGATAGAATCATAGAATGGTAAGGTTGGAAGGGACCTCAAGGATCATCTAGTTCCAACCCCCTGCCATAGGCAGGGACACCTCCCACTAGGACAGGTTACTCAAGGCCTCATCCAATCTGGCCTTGAACACCTCCAGGGAGGGAGCAACCACAACCTCCCTGGGCAACCTGTTCCAGTGCCTCACCACCCTCACTGGAAAGAACTTCCTCCTAACATCCAGTCTAAATCTCCCCTCTGCCAGTTTAAGCCCATTGCCCCTTGTCCTGTCATTGCAGGACCTTGTAAATAATCCTTCCCCAGCCTTCCTGTAGGCCCCCTTCAGATACTGGAAGGCTACTATCAGGTCTCCTCAAAGCCTTCTCTTCTCCAGACTGAAGAGCCCCAACTCTCTCAGCCTGTCCTCATAGGAGAGCTACTGCAGCCCTCTGATCATCTTTGTGGCCCTCCTCTGGACTCGCTCCAACACTTCCATGTCCTTCCTGTGCTGAGGGTTCCAGAACTGCACACAGTACTCCAGGTGGGGTCTGACGAGAGCAGAGTAAAGGGGCAGAATCCCCTCCCTTGCCCTGCTGGCCACGCTGCTCTTGATGCAGCCTAGGACTCGGTTGGCTGTCTGGGCTGCATGTGCACACTGCAGGCTCATGTTGAGCTTTTCATCAACCCAGACTCCAAGGTCCCTTTCCTCAGGGCTGCTCTCCAGCCGTTCACCACCCAGCCTGTATTTGTGCTTGGGATTGTGCCTACCCAGGTGCAGGACCTTACACTTGGCCTTATTGAATTTCATGAGGTTGGCCTGGGCCCACCTCTCCAGCCTGTCCAGGTCCCTCTGGATGGCATCCCTGCCCTCTAGCAAGAAGGGTGATAGTCTTGGAGCTGAGGTTTATTGAGAGTAGCAGTTTCTAAGATATGGTGCTGGGTAGTTGTCTCTAAGAAATAATTTCCTGCAAGAATATAGAAAAATATGTTTGCTTATTTCCGTTTGGCTTCTGTGTGGATTTAAAAATGCACTAGTGCAGTTCTATTCACCACTGGAGTTGTCGGAGTGGTGTTAGGGTTTGAAATTGTTAGATGCTAAATGAAGAAGCAGCAAAGGAGTGGAGAAAAATAAGAAAGAGCAGATCAAATGAAGACAAATGTTTTGTAGAAATTGTGACCATGAAGTTAAACCTCGTGTTCTAACTAGACTTTTCTATGTTACAAGCTGTTTCACATTCCTACTGGCTTTAGGCCAAATAAGTCAGACTTCAAACTAACTTTAAAATTTGTCATCAATAAAGACATCAATTTGTCATTGCCTGGGATCCCTACAGTGACAGGGTATGACTTAGGCAATATGTAGGTGATGTGTTCTCTTTCTGAATGCAAGTGAAATGCCCCAAATCTCTCCTAGTTACAGTTGGAGAAAATTTTCTTCCTAACTAAAAACTTCACAGTTATGGTATTTTTTGTTTGAACTTTGCATACCAGACAGAAGATTTTTGCAGAGAATGATCCATTTCCCAGTGTGCTACCTCTATCCATAATATGTTGGAGTACAGTAGAAGTAGTCAAAGAGACAATGAGGAAGAGAATTAATTTCTGAATTAAAAGATTACCTAGCAGAAGACTTGAGGCCTGGAATTGAAGTTTAGTTGTTTCAGTGTAAGACCACCAACATTATAATTATACTAAAAGCTATCAAACAATTCTTTTCTGGAAAAGATCCACGAAGAGGGAACAGAAGGACCTCAATATATTAATTCTGCAGCTGAGAGAATGATTACAGATTCTTCCCAGCCCTTCTTTCACCCATTTCAGGTCAATTAATTTACACCCAAAGATGGAACAAAGATGTATTTTAGTAAGACAATGAATTTCATCTCAAAGATGGTCATCAGTCACCATGAAGTTATTCCTTTGATTATTCTGCCTATATGGAAATCATATGTATTTTCCAACTGAATTTGACTAGCAGTAACTTGTATCCAACAAACCTACTCCTGGTTGCTTCATGTTCCAATTAACCAGGCTTCAGTTCGATACTTGAGTTGTCACAACATCATCATGTCATTTCCATCTGTCTTAAAGTAAGTTTTTAGCAATGTAAGCCTTAGATTTTGTTTCGCAACTTACAGATCTTTTATTCCCCTCTTCATTAGTTTTAGCTTAAACAGGGCCATTTTATCTTCACAAGACTTCTTCCTTCAGTCACACGGCAGGATGGCTATGTGGATCTTTGTTTCCAGAGATAAAACAAACATCTCTTTTTTTATAAGCATCTTGGCCTTGCTCCTGAAGTGCACTAAATCAACTTGGGTTCCTGTCCCACAGTAAGCTAAGTAGTTATCCTACACTGTGTGAGAATGCGTTTGATATGTATAGAAATAACTGCATCCTCACATGAGGAAAAAGTAGTTGAAGCACAGTAATCGTGGTGACATAAAGATCCTATTTTCATATAAATGTCACTTCTACTACAGGCAGAGAGAGAAAATAGTAACAAGACAGTGGACAGAATTATTCCACTGAAATGTTTCCTATGAAACATGAGACAATTTATTCTATCAGC
The DNA here is from genome assembly GCA_013396675.1 of Eubucco bourcierii. NCBI lineage: Eukaryota > Metazoa > Chordata > Aves > Piciformes > Ramphastidae > Eubucco > Eubucco bourcierii. The sequence goes on along the minus strand of VWZE01020833.1, from coordinate 316,336 downwards.
AGATGAGAGTTAGTGTGGAAAAAATAAGCATTTCTTAAAAACATTTACAAGCAATTTTCCAACCTCAACAGTGTCTAGAAAGTGGCAAAAATCTTTAATACTGATTTATGTACCAATATATACCTCATAGGTCAGTTCATTCACCTCACTCAAAGACTATCAGTGTTTCCTAGGTTTTTTTAAAGGCTGGTCTTCTAGATGACACAGTATTTAGCAGCCATTATAGTCTCCTGTACGCTACTCCTATGTGTATGTGTTTCCTAGTAGTCCTTGATTTGCAGCAAAGAAATACTTGAAAAAAGGTAGTGTATACCTTGTAATGTGGAGATTTCTCTCTTTTATTGTAGCCGTGGGTAAGTAGTGGAGCACTAAGGTATATTGGTAGTTGATTTATCACCAAAATTAATGAATTTTCACTTCACAGCTATTGATTTATTGAGACTAATTGCTACCCTCCTCTTGTTAGATAGGAGAAGGGGAGCTTGCTCTGCTAATTTCCTAAAGATTCATTAGGGATTCTTTTATTGGTCCTTATATAACTTGGACTAGAAGTCACTGATTTGAAGAAAAATTATCCTCTGAGGTAACAATGCAGGGTATTTTGGCCAAGCTAGCTGTGTCTGCTCTTTTAGTAGCATCAAGATAAATATGATAAATATCTTTTTATTGTTGCTCGCCTAAAGAGGAAATGAGACAAGATCCAACCTGGAGGCAGTCAACAGAAGTAAAATAAAGAACAGCAAGCCTATCACTGTGCTAGATGCTCTCTCTCAACAGATTTCTGGATGATTGTTCTTTTGTGTAAAGGTCAGACCTTCGGTCCTGCAGGAGACTGCTCCTAGCTCTTGGCGCAACACATAAGCTGAGTGGGCAAAAAAAATTGTTTTCATCTCTGCCCCTTAGCTGTGTTATCCTATAAGCCTACCTTGGATTCAATTTGGGCCTCACAGAATTATAATACTGTGCCTCTGTGCTAAAAAGTGTGGCAGTTTGCCATTTTAATCTATTCTGTGTCTAAGCAATCCTTGCTTGCTCATCTGAACAACTTTTCACTATATGTGAGGTAGGGAATAAAGAGGAAACAATAAATGTGGGAAAGAGAAGCTGAACAGAAAGTTCAGCTTTTGAATAATCTGTTCCTTCATTCATCCTTTATTTTCCTGTCTGAGTTTTACAACTTTACTCCTTCAAGTGTTACAAAACTTGTTTATTCTTTGTACAATCTCCAGCAAAACAAGGGCTGCTTTGTTTACATTATTTATTGTTTTACGTAAGTGCTTGGCTTCTGAAGTTGTCTCTTCTAGTGTTTGTTGCCTCTAAACAAAGGCAGAAGTGCATTTTATCCTTTTGATTACTTTAGTCTTTACACTCTGAATACATTTGTGATATGTAGCCTCCAAAAAAGGACTAGAATAGTTATGTTGTATTAAAGCATGAATAGCCCACACCTGGTGATGTACTTCTTGGGTACTTATAATCTATTTCCCACACCTTGCATACTAANAAAAAAAAAAAAAACAAAAAAAAAAAAAAGCTTAAGGGTCAAAAATGGTCAAAAATTATCCCAATGGTCAAAAATTATCCCAGCAACAATCACATCACGTTCATTCTCTAGTAGGGGCATGAAAAAAGGAGTCTGAGTGATCTGATGAAACTTTACCGTGGAAGTCAAGTGTGGTACTCTAATAGAAAAATGCAAAATACTATACTAATGGATTGACCTTTCTGAAAATATGTATTTTTATTCTTTTCTTTAACCTAGGGCTGTTACACCACCTTGTCATCTTAGTATTTTTATGAAAATCTCAAGTCAAAGCTTAGGTGACCACACAAATATCTAGTGCAGTGTTGCAGAAAGACATAGCTCTCCTTTTTCCCGTGTAAGTTCAAGTTAATAATGACTAACCACATATCTATAGAAATAGTGAAACATTTTGACCTTACAGATGGAGCCAGCAGCCAACATTCTTCCAAAATTGTGTAAATTTGCAACTCTCTTTCAGTAATTTTTACATTGAAGATGTAATAAACTAATTTTTTTGTTACTATTTGCTTTTTCTTTTATTTTTTTTCTTTTATTTTTTCTTACCTGAACACTCATGTAAATCACAACCTGGGCCAAAACCAGTTTATAAGAAAATTACATTATTCCACTTTCAGAGCTATGGAAACTAAAGAAAGAGGTCACAGAACAAGTTAAGATCATAGCTATCAAGTCAAAGATAACTTTCTAACTTAGCAAGCAGTTTCTTTGCATATGTTCACTCGGATGAGGTTTGTTCTTCATATACTTTTCGTCTAAACTCAAGCCCTTCAAAGAACTGATTATTTCACATATCTTTCAGAGTTTTAAAATCAGCTTCCAAGCTATTTGATCCTTTGTGTGCTAGCCATACAGCAGGTGACCTCTAGCCACAGAGCTCAGTGTTCTTTTCTGATTATGTTGTGCCTGAGGCAGAAGACTGCAGAAGCCAGGCATTCCCATTCTTTTGATGAGAAGTGGTGCACCTAACCCATTTCTACCAGAGTGGGACTGGGTTAGGTGCTGATTCACTCATCTAAATTTCTCAATTAAGACTGTTCTAATCCTTCAGAACAAGGTGCTGAGGCAGTTGGTGATCAGAGACCCACATTCAAACCCTATTGAGCTTGTGTAGCAACCTGAACAGCAGTGCTACCAGAGGGTTTTTGCCTTAGAATCATAGAATGGTAAGGTTGGAAGGGACCTCAAGGATCATCTAGTTCCAACCCCCTGCCATAGGCAGGGACACCTCCCACTAGTACAGGTTACTCAAGGCCTCATCCAATCTGGCCTTGAACACCTCCAGGGAGGGAGCATCCACAACCTCCCTCGGCAACCTGTTCCAGTGCCTCACCACCCTCACTGCAAAGAACTTTCTCCTAACATCCAGTCTGAATCTCCCCTCTGCCAGTTTAAACCTATTGCCCCTTGTCCTGTCGTTGCAAGATCTTGTAAATAGTCCCTCCCCAGCCTTCCTGTAGGCCCCCTTCAGATACTGGAAGGCTACTATCAGGTCTCCTCGAAGCCTTCTCTTCTCCAGGCTGAAGAGCCCCAACTCTCTCAGCCTGTCCTCATAGCAGAGCTGCTGCAGCCCTCTGATCATCTTTGTGGCCCTCCTCAGGACACGCTCCAACACTTCCATGTCCTTCCTGTGCTGAGGGTTCCAGAACTGCACACAGTACTGCACTCTGCCTTTCAGAAGATTTGTTGATGTTGAACCAAGAGAGGATGAAAAAAATGGCCTGATCATCTATCTGCATTTTTTATTCAGATAAAATATAATGTGATTTTATTTCTGAGAACCTTTTATTTGTGGGGGAGGCAGGGAATGATGGGCTCTAGATCCTACTTGGAAACCTATGCCCTCAATGTGGGATGTGGGTTTTTTAACTTAAAAGTGAGTACATTTGCTTTAATGCAATTTTAATGCCATGCATTAAGAAAGGCAGTTTCACAGGTTGTCAAGAAGTAATTAACATTTGAGTACTGGAAAAATGTTAGAAGTTTGCTTAAAGGCATATCCAAAAGTAGGCAGGACAATGCAGACTGTATTTCTCTGGCGTATTACAGCACATGATGAAACAGTAAATGTGTTTTGTAATGTCTTTCTTGTTTGATATTGCTGTAATTTTCTTTACAGCCTACTATGTTACGGTACTTAACATTGAACTGCATGTCAATATATAGCAGCAGATTCAGATAATAACATAATAAAATGCAAATGGCTGCAAGATGCATCATAATGATGGCACAAAATTGTGTGAAACAAATAATATTTTAGAATAGAATTAACCAATTTGCTAGAAATATTTATTAGCAACACTTTCTCTGCATTGATTATTCACAACCAAGATACTTTATTAACATGTTTCTCAAACCCAGAGACCTGATATNTTTTTTTTTTTTTTTTTTTTTTTTTTTTAAAAAATCAGAGTGGTTATTAACCACTTGAAAGAGTTATAGTGTGGAACAGATGAAGTTCTTTCAGATTTCCTTTTCTTCTCCTGCTCTTATGGGTGGAAGTTTACTAAGATCTTCCATCTCTGAAGAGAAAACCACTATCAACCCTTCCCCCCATCCTGGCCTTGCCAACCACCCCCTCCCCAAAACAAGCAAACAAGGCCCAGTATTCAGAACAGAAAAAGGAAAGAAGGATTTTAGGCAGAACAGAAATTCAACAATTTGACAATTGGTGTTGAATGAGTTACAAAGTCTTGATTAGGCTATTGTAGTCTCTGTCGAAAGTAGTATTTTCCTTAACCAGCAATCCTGAAAAGATTGCCAGACCTGACAGTGTTTATCAAAGGAGCTTACAGGGATCCATTTCTCTCTGCTTATGCTTCTGATACATTTTCTTAAGTGATGCAATACTTTTTTTAAATGGTCAAATGAAGCTGTTCTCTGTAAACATTTCTACTGTGCCTTAAGAGGTGTGTCAGTGAGAATAAAAATAATTTAAAAAGTACAATTAAATGGTGTATAGAATTGTCATCTGGTAGAATTGTTGTCTGGCTTATTTTCTGAGCAGAGTATGTGAAGTTTTAAATTATTAAAAGGTTGCTTTGTATTTTCCTTTTGAATCTCCTGGTTTACATTTTGTTTTGTAAGAAATCTGAAATTACTGTAGTCCCCAGCTGTGGTCTACTAAAATATTTTTCCACTGGTAAATTCTTATGGGGTTTCTGAATGCAAGAACCACAGAGAAAAATCTTCCATTTGTTTTAGAAAAAAAAACAAACCTGCACTTTTTGTAATAATACATCTTAGTATTTTTTTGAATATGCTGTATGACTGGAGAGAACTTTGTAACATGTTACATTCCAAGGGCTCCATTCAGAATCATACTAACTTTTTATGGCTGTAGATCTCATTTGTTTGGTTCTGTGGTGGCTATTTCTACCTGAAGATAAGTGTCTTTGTCAGCTTGTTCTGCCAGTGTCGTGTTTTGTATGCTAGAAAGTTGCAGGAGCTATGAGAAAGGAAGAAATTACATCTCGTTGGGATGAAGTGCTGGTGAGTTTTCTTTATAATACCGATGTTTTTCATTAAAAGCTAGGCTTCCTGCCACCGTGTTCTCGTTCTCTGACTGTGGAAATAAGGCATGCATATAAAAAAAAGCAGGTGATACTTAGGCAAATGGAAACACAGTCTTTCCTGTTCATATTTCTAATTTGGCTTTTGATTTCCTTCACAAGCAAAATTATATCTTGGCTGAGGAAAAGATAGAGGAGCTTTAAGAAAGCAACCTAAATCTGAGAAACTCAAAAAGCATGGCAAATGTGGTTTCCTAAAAGTCGCATTCATGCATTTCTGATGTTAACATGATATTTGAAAAACGTTTTGCTTTGTCATAGAATCACTTTTCAAGGGAAAGTAACACAGAAAAACCTCTCTAGGTTGAGATAAATGGAAATGAGATAATACAATGAGCAATTGTCTCAGTCTGTTTGCAGAAAAGCCCTGCAACATGCAGAAGCAGCAGCAGAAACCAGCAACCATCCTCCACCTCTGACCCACAGCCTTCATTCCTTAACTTCTACCTGGCTGGGTCTAGTCTGGGTGATTTCATTGTTGGGGGGTGAGTAACTCCCAAAACCATCACAGAGAGTTAGGCATTTGTGTAGCAGTTTGGTCTCTTCTGCCAGGGTGCTGAGCGTACTCTCTCTAGTTTGACGATGCAGGTGCTAACTGAGCCCGCCTTGCTGTGGTCAGCACCTATGAAAGGGACACCAAGTGATATAAATCATCTCATGTACTGAATTGCAGGACAGCCTCTGAACTCTGCAGTGTTTCTCAGCCCTGTTCTGCATTGCTCTTCACCTTCTTTACTGTAAAGCAGCAACAGGAAACCATGGAAAGATTTAGATCACAGCTTGTAGGCAAGAATAGTTTGGTGAGATGAACCATGGCATGGCGCGTACTGTATGATGTTACAAACATTCTGAAGATGAGCTCATGCTGTCACTGCTTTAGTGCATATTACTTTGGTACATAACAAAATAAATTGTTTAGACCAGACAGAAAGTAGAATAGTATCTCTGAGTGTACCTGTATCGGTATGAGTGAACAATTTCTAGTCTGAGAAATGTACTGAAGCAAGCCTTTTAATTGATTGGTATAATATCATGGATTTATTAACAGTTGTAACCAGTGTTGTTTTCTAGTAACCTCTAATGTGGAATGCAGTGTGCCTTTTTTGGCTATGCATCTGTTTTCCTTGTTTATTAATACAGAGGCTATATAGGTCAGATTTCATGCTGTTACGTTGTTATCTGCTGCTACTCAAGCAAGTTCTTAATCAGAGAGATGTACACTTAGAATTCTCCTGGCAAAATAACAGGAGCAGTATTTGAGGGATGGTGAATGCCTTCAAATACATGTCACCTGAAGGCAAGTGACAGCCATTTTGAACATGATCCTAGCACTTGTAATCTGATTGAGTTGAGTTCGGTACTAGTAGAACTGCTGGGGCTGTTCTTTGCAGTGATTGTGGATATATTCAGTATATTCTCACTGTGCTTTTTTACTCCCCTGGATGTCTGGGTAAGATATTAAGAAGTAATCTCTGGGCAATTGCCAGGCAGGATATAGTTTGTTTCCTGGAGATCAATATCCTAGACTGGAGGGACTGTACTAGTGGCTCAGCACTTCTGCATGAGAACAATTAATTGCATAGGTGAGCCCTCTGCTTAGACACTCCTTCATCCTTGATCTGCCTAACAGCCTCTCTGCTAGGGATTATCCTCCCTCCTCACTGACTAATTTGACAATAAACTTTATCTCTGTCCTCTGGGATGAGGATGAGAGACATAGAGCTGTCTATTGATATTCCAAGTTTTGTGGGTTTTGAAAAAATGCCTATATAGTGGGATCTCCGTTATGAAGGGTACAAAGGAAACCCCCACTGAAAGTGTTCTAATAAAAGGAGAACTCCCTTGGTGCTACTGAGGACAGAAATTGTGATGAGCTCTGTTCTGCTCTAAACTACTAATTGACTTTTTCTAAAGAACACCTACTAGGAATCTTGAAGTTTTAGGGCAAATGCTAAACAGCAGCTGTTTTCTAATTGTGCTTCCCATTCTATACTCCTCACAAAGATCTCTTTTGAATAATTAGCTGGAGATACTTCCAGTTAAAAGCAGTGCACATCAGAGAAAACTACATTAATGAAAGAGGATTGGTCTTAAGTTCAGAGAAGCCATGAAATTTATGGATGAGTTTTAATAATTTTCTCTTCAAGGGTCTTTTATATGTTGGTATTTCCACGGCTTGTTTTATGGGATGAGAGGCTCACATGCTGTTGTGAGGATCCCAAGATGAATAACTTTATCAGCACTCAAAGAAAGAAGTAATTACAGCATTAATACTGGGTTTTGTGTTAAATCCCCACTGGGTTGAAGCATAACTTACTGTCATGGGTTGAGTTGAATCTGCTGCTGTTATTCATACCATGCGGCAGTCATGCCAGCTTCAAAAATGAAAGTGCTAACATTCATAAGTGCTAAATGGAAGGCTTTCAGTTCTAGTTGCTGCCTTTGGGTATTGGTTCCTTTGCACAGGGATGGCAGTGGGACAAGTGGGAGAGGGGTAGCTCATTCCTTTTCTTCTATGCTGGTTTTTTTTCCCCTGTATTTTGCTGCACTTCTGTAAAATAGGTTAAGCTAGGATAATCATGCATTGTATAGTTAGATTAATTAGATTATTAGCTAAGGTAATTGGGCATTTATGTTATCTCATTTGTTCAGTAAACTCTTATCTCAACCTCGAGATTTTTTTGTGTGACTTTTCGCTCCCTTGTCTGTTGGGGGAGCACACAAGTTAACCCTTGTGCTAAACCATTACATTTACATTTTTAAAAACATGATTATCATTAGTAAATCATCATTGATAATTCAGGAAAATTACTGGTAGCAAGGCTTTCCTCTGGAACAAATCAGGCCCTCTCTGTCAGGTTTTCAAGCGGACAACAGCTGCCATGTATAGGCAAGTACACACATGCCCTTTTTTGTGTACGTTTTTAGTGCCTTTCCTTTCAGTTAGCTGATTCACTGTTTTGTGGGGGCCAGTGTAGAGATGCATATTTATTTCTTACCCCAGAGCACATGTTTTGCATTTAATTTCTACCAAAAATGTATAATGTTATAAGAGCTGTATGATGTTATTCTTTGGTCTTTATACTGGCTAGGTGTTTAGAAACCAGGAAGACAGAAAAAA
>VWZE01020833.1:257660-296303 GCA_013396675.1 Eubucco bourcierii | reverse complement strand
TCCCTCTGCCATCCATAAGCCTAAACTCAGCTTCTGGAGGCCCCAAACCAGGCCTGCTCCTTACATGTTTGTCCTGATAAAGCAGCTCCAGCCAGACACAAACCTGGAGGGGGAGGAAAAGAAAATGAGGTGGCCGTGCCCTGAGTTTATGAAGAGATTGCAGAATTATGGGATTGAATAACAATCTTCCAGTCCCTAGAGGATTTTTTTTAACCTTGTAGTTCCCAACCTGAGACAGGTCTCTTCTCCCTAGTAACAAGTGATAGAACAAGAGGAAATGGCCTCAAGATGCACTAGGGGAGGTTTAGATTGGATATTGGAAGAAACTTCTTTACTGAAAGAGTAAGCAAACACTACAATAGGCTCCTCATGGTTGAATCCTCATCTCTGGAGGTATTTAAAAGAGATAGATGTGATGCTAATGGACATGGTTTAGCACTTGGCTTGATAGTTAAATGATCTTAAAGATCTTTTCCAACTGAAATGATTCTATGATGTTGACAGAAATGACAATCTGATTCATAACACAAAAGAAACACAGGTTAGTTTTCATACAGAGTTGTATATAATATACAGAATGTACTACTGTATACAGCTATTAAATGAAATAAATTGCTCATAAGAGTCTGTATTTTCAGCAGCTCATTTAAGATATAGGAGATATGATGTGCCGTGGTTTATACAGCAGCCTGTGTAATGGCTGTGATTCTTCTGGCTATGACTGTCTACACTCCTTTTAAGTTTGCAAGGTCTATTTTATGATTATCTGAACATCTGCTTGTATCCACTAAAATCTTAATTATGTTAAAAGTAGTGGTATTCTCCCATTCTGATACAAATTTCCAAGCATTTTACTGAGGGTATATTGTTCCACTTTATGCTCGTTTTACAAAGGTATTTCAATTCAAAAGGGAAATGTGTCTCTGAGGTTCTGGTTTTAAACTCTGAAAATAGCACCTTGGGTTCTGAATCACTTATGCCCTTTGAAATCATTATTCTAATGTTGCATAATTATTTTCACTTGAAATAATAATTTCAAAGCAGAATGTGTATGAACACGAATAGTTAGAATACTGAGTGAATAGATACAATTCTGTTTTAGTATAAGAAGATAGATGCTTAAGTAATGTATAAATTTGTAGATGAGAAGTGCATTTAAAGGTATGACATACAGCAACAATTATTTCATTTTTAAAACATTTACAGTCCAATTTGTGACAATTATATCACATTTGCAATTCATTTTTTAGTTATAAAGTGTTGTCAAGAAAAGTAAATGAAATTAGCATTTTTCTCTCATTTTCATGTTTGTTACAGAAAGGGAAAAAAATTCTAGTTAGTGATGTTATAATGAATTCTTTTTATGTTCAGAAGAATTTTGCTGTCTTTTGATAAAGAAGCAGTATATAATTTAATACTTATTCTTCTGTGATATAAGAGAGAATATTGCTTGACAGATCCATTCTGCTGCTTTCTAGTTATGGGTAGGGGTCTGATTTCCCCTCCACATGCAGAAGCCTTTTGAGAGAGAGAATTGTAGCTGATATCACTGTGAACTTGAGGCATTTGCTTTAATTGAAAAAAAAAAAATGAGAAGACTCGATTTCCTTACATCAAGTGTGATGCTCCAGTAATTTCATTGCTGATGAGGAGGAGTAACTCCAGGCTTTTATATAAAACTTCAGGCATGTTATGTAAACTGAGGTATATTTTAAATCTTAAAGGATGTGGACGAGAAACGTGACAAGATTGCTGCCGCTGTCAGGAACAGTTTCAATTCTGACTGTATGGCTTTTCAAAGCAATTAAGTTTGCAGCTTGTCTACACCTTTCTTCTGGACACTTTCAGAGATGATGCTTTGGAAAAACAGATCAAGTAAAGATATAACAAATTATAGGTTTATAATTAATGAGTTATGCTTAATGTCCATCCTTCCACTGAATGTGAATTTCCTGCTGCTGGGCGTTTCAGCTAAGTTCTCATGTACTCGCAGAGTAACAAAATTTGGCAGTGTGGTGAGGGCTATGAGGATAATGGAGGTATATATTTCTGTAAATCCATTACTTTCACGAAGACTTGGCAACTGCATAATCTAAGTAGATTCTTTTGCTGTAGTGACATAGATACAAGTGAAATTATAATTGGCAAAAGCTGATTTCTTTGGAGGATGATGACCAGCTGATTAAAATAAAGCCCTAATGTAAGGCGAGAAGCCATAATCTCTCAGACTATTCACTGAAGGGGAAGGTATGACCTAGAGGTCACTTGCCATTCATATAGCTAAAAAATTGCAAACAAAAATGACAATCTTTTTACAATTTAAAAGATTAGTAACAGTTGGTGGTGAGTATGATGTACTCTGTACAATTGCAATAATTTTCTACTGTCGCAGGCTCTGTGCTATTAACTGATAAGAAATCAAAAAGCAGTTATTGATTCCTAAGTATAGAAAAAATCCACTTGTTCACTTAATTTAAGTGGATACAGTTGCAGTCACGTTGATAGGTTTTATCATCATAGAGGCTGGCCTGAAAGACATAATATTTTTTTAATGCTTAATAAGGTAAAGACCCAGAATATCACCTATTCAGAATATTCTTGCTCATCTCATATTATGCTTTGGATCTTTGGTATGGTTGAGATACATAACCCCAACCCCCAGACCCTCTCAAAAAAAAAAAAAAAAAGGGGGGGGGGGGGGGGCAATTAAACCCTTTCAGGAGGCAAAACAGCACACTTCCCTACTTCCCTCAAGCTAACTGCTCAAGCTGGCTGTTCCTCATAACATGTTCCTTTGCAGACACTGTCTCTCACTGAAAGGTGCTCTTACACCTTGCCATCTGTCATGTGCTGCCTACATGTTCCCATAGTAATAAAATGTCTCCCCCCATTGTTGTCAGATTTGACAGTTATTTCCGTTGAGATTGGTGATGGAGTAAGCTTCAGAAACGTATTCTTTTTCCCACTTCTTCCTTCAGATTGATCATGTCTCACTTTCATATGTAGCCCTAAGTGACTTTGGTGGGAATTTGGAAGGATGAAGATTAATGAACAGTAAAGATTGTGCCTGGACCTTGTCATTAGGTAGCAGCGTAAAAAAGGCTTTGCTTTAAACTTCCTACATTCTATCAGACTTTCAGTAGTTTTGTTTTTTTTGTTTTTTTTTTCCAGTAGCAAACCATTCACATTAACTGGACACTGTTTGTATGAATTTTCAGAAATATGTAATAATGATGATACAGTGAGAGAGCAACAAATAAAGAACTGTCTGCAAAGATAATAAATAGAAGGTGTGTATTGTATGTGGGCAAAATACACCTTAATGAGGAACATTAAGAAATTGCAACATTGTCATATTCATATTTCACTTGGATCTATCCATTTCAACACACAAATACTAAGCTGACATCTCACACTTCTCTTTTCCCAGTCAAATGTGATCCTCTTTTTCCAGTAGAATAACAAAAGAGGAGATATGTTAGTACAAATTATAAACTTTAGTGAGTTCTGACATATTTGTGACACGTTCCTTTGTCAATGTAATGCTAATTTTATGTTCAGTCTTGATCTCGTTTCCCAGATCATCAGTGTTTGCATTTCAGAGCTAAAATACCTGTCTCTCAGCAAGCATCAGGAACACGTGGATGATCTATAGCTCCATGTGAACCAGCTGCAACACATATTCAGTGAACCCTATGTATAAAGAGACTTAGATGTGCCAAAGCAGTTCATCTGTGCATAACCTAGATCTTTAAGACCCTGGGTTCACACCACTAGTGATATCTACTGGTGTCTCCACCACTCCTGTTAGACAGATGTTTCAGGTGCCTCAGGCTTTTTAGTGGCTGAGGATTCTTCACTGTAAAAATTTCCAGAATTAAGAGACAAGTTGAAAGGATGTACTTTCAGCTATTGAATTGATTCACTAACTGAATAGCAAAGTAAGAAATATCCTAATACAACAGTTGACTGTTTAGCTGCCACAATTCCAGGTAAGATAGCTAAGTAAAAGCATTATAGTGTGTTTAAAGAAAGGAGGGAAGTGTGTGGTATTTACAACATATCCATAGTAGAGTGGGTACCCTGCATGTATCCAGACTGCCAAATGTGATTTTAAATCCATTGTAATGAACTATGCTAGCTGAGGAATTGGCTTGGCGTGGGTATGAAAATATGGGCCCAAGCCTTGCTGACTGGTGCCTCTGCTAATGATCTGAGAAATGTACAGAGTATGAGGAGCTGTCCCTGAATAATGGCCATGAGCAGGTTGAAAGCTTATGGGTAAGAATTAGATACCAGGACAACAAAGGGAACCTCATGCTGCTCAATCAAAGGGAACCTACTGATGAAACCTTCTTACTCCAGCTACAAGAAGCTTCACACTCACAGGCTCTGATCCTGCAGTGGAACATCATCCAGAGGGACTTGGACAAGCATGAGAAGTGTTCTTGTGTGAACGTTGTGAGGTTCAACAAGGTTAAGTTCAAGGTCCCACACCTGACTTGGGACAATCCTCAGTATCAGTACAAGCTGTTGAGGGTATGACTGGGAGCAGTTCTGCAGAGAAGGTCACAGGGGCGTTGGTGGATGAAAAACTGAACATGACCCAACAATGTGCAAATAGTCCAGAATGCAGATTGCATTCTGTGCTACATCAAAAAGTGTGTCCAGCAGGTCAAAGAGGTGGTCATTGTTCAAGCATTGCCTCCTTCAGGCTCAGGAACAATGCATTCCAGAAAAGAGGAAGGCAGGTAAGAATGCCAGGAGGCCTGCATGGATGAATAGAGAGCTCCTGGATACACTTAGATGCAAGAAGAAAGCTTATAGAGAGTGGAAGCAAGGACAGGGGACATGGGACAAGTACAAAGATACTGTTCATGCTGCCAGAGATCAGGTCAGGAAAGCTAAGGCACAGCTGGAATTGAATCTGACCAGGGACATTAAAGGGAACAAGAAGAATTTCTTCAGGTATATTAGTGAGAAAAGGAGAACTAGGGACAATGTGGGACTCTTACAGAAGAAAAATAGAGAACTGCTGACGAAAGATATGGACAAGGCTGAGGTGCTCAATGACTTCTTTGCCACAGTCTTCAACAGCAAGGGCTCCAACCACAATGTCCAAGTTCCAGAGGGTAAAAGTAAGGACTGGGAGCAGGCAGATCTGCCTACTATAGTAGAAGATCACGTTTGAGAACTCCTAGGAAATCTGCCTGTGCACAAGTCCACGGGTCCTGAGGGAACTGGCAGATGAAGTTGCCGTTAGGAATAGAAATCTTTTCCCACTCAGGAAAAATGTCATAGATTTTCTACTGTGCATCTAGGAATTTACATGTGGGTCTCTTTCTGAAGAAACTCATCTGTGCTCTGTTAGCTCCTTGCCTGGCAAGCATTCTGTGAATTACCACTTTGAAGTGTAGAGGTTCTAGAAAATGGAAACAATGCTACAAGAGGTGTCTTCTGCGTTAAAGCAACAGAGCTTGTTTTTTGATTAAAAGCTTCATACTTACTTCCTTCAGCTTGCACAGTTTGTCTGAAAATCCAAAAATTTCTGTCAGGATTTGCTATCGTAAGTGTAACAGGAGTCCAATAGCGGCTAATAGATCTGGTTCTTCAGCTGTTGTATGATGTAACTCTGTAGGAACTCTGTGAAGTCTTGCTGGTTTGTATCAACTGATGATTTTACGGTGCTAGTCACAGCAATATGTAGTTACATGATTGTGTCATTTTATAGTTCTGTCAAGAAGCCATTCCAAGTAGCATCACAAATTGTTCAGAGAAACCTACCATGCTCTCAGTGCATCTAAAAGTGTATCTAGAATTATTTGCATTCATGATTTTGTATTAATTCAGGCACGCAATGATTGGCTTGTTTATGTGACTAACTGTTGTTAAGACTTTGTACTGTCATGGAATCAAGTGCTTAGTATACATTTTTTTGACTGAAGAAGAGGCTTATTAGTATTAGATGGCAATGTGAATAAATAGTAGCAACAAGATTAATGCTTCACCATAATGTGCAGTTATTAACAGAGAATTGGAGCATGAGTGTTGTTTTTTTTCACCGCAGAGGCAGTGCAATTTTGTCAATACCTTTTATTGACAGCTTACTGTCTTGTGGACGTCCTGTTGTTAGTGTTTATTTTTGTCTGTATTGCACTACCATTGCTCCAAGGTGACCTATTTCCTACTTGGAAGAACAGTCTGATATTGCCCCGTGCTAGAGACTCCTTAAGCAGAGAAAAGAGAAATCTTCTTCTTCCAAAAGAGTCCTGCACCCTGGGGTAGTCATGCTAGGCAAATGTTGATGGGAGACTGTACATTGTTGAGAAAGTTCTGCAGCTGGAACTCTTAATTTCAAATTTTGTGGGCTGTTGGCAACTTCTGGCAATTGTAAGCTAGGCTATCTCATATCAATAAAGCTTCTGACTAGATTCAGATCTGTGATGGACATTAATTATGTGCAATAATATTTCTCTCTCTTTGTGACTATGCCGTGGTTGGGAACCTCTCTGATTTGTGGTCAGTCATTTCTTGAAAAAAAAGTTTTTACAAATTAATACTTCAGCTGCTTGAGAACTTTAAGGAGTTGCCCCAAAAGCTAACTTCATCAGACCTGTCTCTGATGCTCATTTTGAGTCTTTAGGTAGTTTTCAGCTCAGAGCCTCCTGAGGGACCTATTTGGCTAACCCAAGAGAGATTTCTTTCCCTGTGAGAAACTGAAAAAAAGGATACAAAATTCTACTCACTGTCTTTACTGTGGAAGCCTCTAAAAATTAGAGGTCTTTTCTTCACTTATTTAAGAGCTTTATCTCTTCTCTGAGTTACTAAAGTTAATGATTGTATTGTCTTTGTTGTTTTCTACTATTGCAGGCTACTGAGAACAATTTTACAGTTAAAGGATTGTGTGTTTTTTTCTTTTTCTCCGTAGTATAATTTTTTTATTGTATCTTGTTATGTCCTGAAAAAAAGTCTAAAGACATGCTGTGAGGACAGCATCAGAGCTTCTTTTGTGCTAGTCCTACAGTTACAGATGCTAGAAAATGTCATCTGATGATTTAAAACTGTTTGGATATGATTCTGAAGCAGAGATGATACAAACTGGTATCCTTCTTTCACCTTCTAGGTTGTCAGCACTGTCTTTCAGAGCCAGAGATCTGGAAGTTGAGTGATCTAAGGGCAGCCCTGTGATATGTGTGACCTCATGCTGAGGACATGAGGACCTCTGCAGTCATCCCACCCTGAGCTCAGTCAGCAGAGATCCTGCTAGCTGTGGGATCCTCAGTCTCAGCTTAGATGAGTGAACGTTTTGGATGCACTTTGCAATTTTGTAAGTGACCAGTAAAAATGATATTCTGTTTTTAGAGCTAACAGTGATAAGAATATGCATTTGGTTGAATAGATGCAGCCACTGGAAACATGCAGATATGCCATTCTTTTGGTGGGAGGCAGGGCTTTAAAAATACACATCAATTAGAATTGATTCAAATTTGGTAGTATAGTTAAATTTAAACTTCTCTATTTGAACAGCTCCTTAGAGTGACCTGAATTCTGATTAAAGGGAGACCTACTGTGTCTTACAATGTCTGGAAATATCACAAAGGGAGAGTGGCTGCAGGTTATTGATTTCAGGGTCTAAAAAACATTCAGTAACTATTATCTGTAGTTAACAGACCCACAGAACTCGTACTGATTAATTTCCTTTTCTGAAAGCCATTCTTTTTCATACTGTAAATGATATCTAAGGCTCCCTGAAGGGGTCTATAGTTTATAGATTGTATAAGTGAATGAGAAAATGAATGCATTATTTTCTTGCCTTTTTGTGAAGCTGTTAAGTTATTCACAGAATGTTCTATTTTAATACAATTTATGCTTTTACCAGCATTTTAACATTTCATCGTAGAAGAAAAAAAAAATTAACCTTTTATCATTCATACTGAAAAAAAAAAGCTTAAGCTTAAGATTTAATCCACTCAGAGTCAGTTACTGTTATTTGATCTTAAAGGATGGCACTCATACACTATATAAAAGCAAGTGCTAAAACAATCTTTATGGTGTAAATGTTACAGTGCATCTCATATTTGTCAAAGGGGCCATTGTTTTGCAGAGCCATTGTAGTGGATATTCATGGCACTGTCTCAGGCAATACCTCTGAATTTGATATCAACTCTATAAGTCTGAGTGAAGCACCTATATCTTTTCATTATATTTCACTTTTCCTCCTGTTTAAATCAGCTTCTCCTGGAAGGCTGTGTTGTTGCAGAAATATATACAGCTGCAGCAGAGGAATTAATGAAGACCATAAGTGTGGAAATGAGATGGTATAAGGTATGGTTGAGCTATCGTTAATGTGTGCATATTGCTTCTTTAATAATTTAGGTTTTGGTAGTATGTTACATACCACCCTCTGTTTGTAGACTTGACTCATTTAAGCAATGTTCAAATACCATGGTTACTTTTAAACTCCTTATTACAAAAGTACAAATTAATGTTTAATATTCATTCAAAAGGATTTTCTCAATGTTCTTTTTTCTATTGGTTATTAGTGTGAAGTGGTTACAAAGCTGATGAAACAGAGGGAGTGCAGATTCCTCACAGATCACAGAATGGAAGGGACCTTGGAAATCATCTATTCCAACCTCCCTGGCAAGGGCAGGGATTCCTTTCGACTAGATCAGGTTGCTCAAGGCCTTATACAGCCTGGTCTTTAACATCTCCAGGAAGGGGTTGTCCACAACCACTCTGAGCAACCTGTTCCAGAGTCTCGCCACCCCCGTTTTGAAGAACATCTTCCTGAAATCTAGTCTAAACCTACTCTCTCTCAGCTTAAACCGTTCCCCTGACCCCTAGACACCCTCATGAAAAGACCCTCTCCAGCTTTTCTGTAGGATCCCTTCAGATACTGGAAGGCAGCTATAAACTGTAGGAATAGTTGTGTAGCAGGAACACCCAGATTTTGTGATTCTGGTTAACATTCACAAAAGCTGGATTAATAGCTATAAATAAATGACATTCTGATAATTATATATTTTCTGAAAACCTCACTCTCTTGTGGAGGCTTGGGGAACTATGTCAATTCAGTTGAGTCAAGGAAGGCAAATGAAGAAGGGAATATATGCCCTCTAAGGCAGTTCCTTCACTGAAAACAACCTTGAAACAATCTAAAGCCTCCAGAAACCTGTTCCAGCAAGGGCAAGTCCAGATAAGAGCTCTGCGTCCACCTGTGCTTGAACAACACACTCTGTCCAAGTGTTCCATGTCAAGAAAAAACAATATCTCATTCTAAAACTGAGTTTGTTTAGCCATGCACTGTATCTAATTGCCTCATTCGTTGAGAACTCTTTCTAATACGCATTTTATGAATATAAGAAAAAAGTATTAATGAAACCAAAAAGTTATCAAAAAGCCTAAGCTATTAGATGTAAATCCACCTTTACACAGTACATAATGCTGTGAACAAGTTTTTTTTAATGGTAAAAAGTTTGATAGGGGGTGTTGAACTAGAATCATAGAATCATAGAATGGTAAGGTTGGAAGGGACCTCAAGGATCATCTAGTTCCAACCCCCTGCCATAGGCAGGGACACCTCCCACTGGTACAGGTTACTCAAGGCCTCATCCAGTCTGGCCTTGAACACCTCCAGGGAGGGAGCATCCACAACCTCCCTGGGCAACCTGTTCTAGTGCCTCACCACCCTCACTGTAAAGAACTTCCAGTGAGTTGCCTTTGGAGGTCCCTTCCAGCCTGGACCATTCTTTGATTCTGTGATTTTCATTTTTCAGAACAAAAATCAGTGAACTGACAGAAATTTGAGAGAATTTTCTTTAGTGATGGAGAGTTCTACAACAGTCCAATCTATGAATTCTTCTGGTACTGACCATAGTTGAAAGCAAGCTAGCTGCTGTTATCGTTACCTGACTTGCAGTTTTAGAGTTAATCACAGTTCTGAAATGGTAATACACTGAATTTTTAGACTTGTCTTTTGTCCTCATAGTTAAGTGAAAAAAAAAAAAATTCAAGGAAAATGGTAGGTTATTTTGTCTTTCCATGTTGGAGTATATTTCTAATTTACTGAAGTCAATCATATTGCTTACATCTATATTATCTGGAGATTTTGTAAATTAAAATTGTTAATTCTTTCTTGACATTTAAAAAAAATCTTAATTTTTAAATCTTAATTTTACTCAGGTGTATTTGTTTACACTCTGTGATGTAACTGCATTGTTATGTAAGGTTTTATGAACTTAACTAGAATACATTTGGACATTTGAAGCTCAGAAAAGTTTGATAGTGACAGTAGCTAAAACATATTTAAACACATATTTTTTAAATTGCTAAATAGGGATTTTCACAGAAATTTCAGCTACAGGACTGGAGTAGTAGTTAGCTGTCGCAAATCACACAATCATAGAATTGTATCAGCTGGAAAAGACCTGTAAGATCATCAAGTCCAACCATCAACTTAGCACCACCATGGTCATTAAACCATGTCCTGAAGTGCCATGTCCACACTTCTTGAGCACCTCCAGGGACAGTAACAGCATCAGCTCCATGGGCAACCTGTTCTAATTTAAATCTTCCCTGACACAGCTAGAGACCATTTCTAGCTATTCCAGTTATCCCTTTTAGTGTCAACATATTATTTGGGGAACAACAACAGCAGCAGCAACAACAAGGAAAAAAGGAAAGAAAGAAAACCTTAAACCTCCATTATTGGGGAAAACACCCCAAAACCTTAAATAATTTCAAAGAACCAAGAATTTACTCTCCGAAGGACACTGTAATACTCTGTACTCTGAAGTGAAATTGCAAACAGGTATGTTGTAAGGCCACATATGACCACTGAATTTATTCCTAATTATTTACAGTATGTTCAGGGAGAGATGGTGACTTGGAAATCACTGCCTCACTTCTGCTGCCCACTCTTTCCCAAATGGCCAGTTCAAAATATTATGGCACACAAGACCAGGACAACTAAATACTTGCTCAGTGTAGTGTAGTCTGAGGCTTACTTTATGCAGATGAAGAATTTGTGAATGTTCATCTAGAAATAGAACATCATTGTTCTGCATGACACCCATTAAAAAATGGCCTTTGCGCTCATCTCTGAGATGGGGAACAACAACAGGAAGCTAATCCAGCTAAATATTAATATAAATCCAGCTGAATATTAAACTGAAGGAAAAGGTATTGTTACATCACTATGTATCTAATATCTCAGGTTTTCTGTTACCTGCTTGATGATACTGTGCAGTTTGTCTGTATACATTATAAATGTAAAGAGAGACCTCCTTTGTTTTTGTTGCAGACTGGGTTTGCATTTGCAAGCCTACTGTCTAAACCCTGATGTAAATTGCAGGCTAGATGTATTACTACCTGTCTCTCGTGCCTCAGAGGCATCATTGAGCATCTCTCCTGTGCCCTAGCTTGGGAGGGCTCCTCAAGCCACTCGAGGCTGTCTTGCTTAATAGGCTGAAAACAGCAAACGACCTCCCACAGCCCAGGCTCATTAGATCATGCAGCATATTGCATATACACAGGCATGGGCATCCTTGGTGTAGAGCATACAGAGCGAAGGAAAATGGGAAATCTGCTGCTGTATGAGGAGGTAACTGTAGCTGTCATCCAGAACAAGGAGCTGAGCAGGGCTCTCAGCAGCACAGGGCTGCAGTGAGAGTGAGTTAATGAAGCATGACAGGTAAGGGAGGAATGAAATCACAGCACTTGGCAAGCATACCATTTAAAATGGTAATACAATCAGCCCTCATCTCATCTCAGCGGTGGCACTTCTCAGTATTTGCCTATGCCACTCATCCTGTGCAGATTGTCAGGTGGATATCAAAACAAGCATGGCAGGCAAATAAATATGGGAATCTGAGCAAATATTCTCTCTCCTGAAGGAATCACAGACAAGCATGATTGACAGGAGCTCAGTGTTGCTGCTGATCACGATTTTTGCACTGTGATTGCGCTCTGAGACTTATTTCTTGTGATGCCCAGCATTTCAGATTACTTATGTAGGTAAGCTCCCCAAGCTATAGCAGTGTTTAGGAATATAATTTTACTGTATTAGATCAGATTACACTGAATGATTTCGCTGAAGCAATTTCAGGGATAAACCTTAGTGGCTTAATGATGAAAGTGTATTGGCTAGGACTTAATAGATCAGCTATTAGTAGATTAGGTGGCTTGGATTGCTGTTTTCATAATTTTTCTGCTTAAACTTCTATTATTATTATTATTAATAATAATAATAACAACCAACTTCTGTGCTCAAAAATAGACAAAGTCTGTTAGGTCTTCATGTAGCTGTTATTAATAGTAGCAATGCTTTGTGGCCTGACTGCAGTCTATTGCATAAAGAGTATTTTCTCTGAAGTAAAACCTGATATATTTCTCTGTTGTAAGTATAAGAATTACATCCACGATAGGAAGACAACTTTTTATTCTATGTCTAGAGTCATAGACACAATGTCAGTATCCTACATAGCCATTGCAGAGCAAGTCACATAGATTACCCTAATCTTGACAGAAAGCTTTAATGACTTTGGTAGTCTCTGGATCAGGCTTATTACTATTCTAGTAATTGTCTACAAAAGAAAGTATACAAAAGCAAATTAGTTCTTGTTACTAATGCACTTTGAGATTATTACACTGAACAATTCAAAGCTGCATTTTAATATATTTTTGTTGGCTCTGATTTCCTCTTCTTGTACAGCTCCTGTTTTGCATGTGGACCTGTCCATATTTACTTTACCTTGCTTTATTTGCATTTTTTTGTTTCCTCAGACATTGTGAGTGCATAATTTTAATAGCTCCTTTGTACTTCGGGCCAGTTCCATGTTACTGGTGTTGAAATGGAAACCTGTGATAGTTTCTCTTGCTGAGAAAGAGTCTAGTCTTGAGGTCTGTGGTAACAGGTTGGACTTGATGATCTTTGAGGTCTCTTCCAACCTTGGTGATACTGTGATACTGTGATAATTGGGGGGTAAAGACACAGATTTTAGGTGCTCTAAATGTCCAGCTGAGTTTTATTCCAACAACTGTGTAGTCAAGGCATGGCGATTGTGTCTTTAAAAAGCAGTCCTAGTGTGGTACTTTATTTCAGAAAATGTAGAAATATTTCTAACTTGCCACTTTGGGTTGCTTTTTAAGCTGAGATGAACACTGGAGAACTTGAACATCAGCCGGAGCTGCATGCATGTTGGCTTTTTCAGTAAGTTGGAATAGCCTTTGGACAAGTATCGCATTATCGCTTCACTAAATTAAGATAATTTTGCTGCTAGGCTCATACAGCTTGCAGAGGAAATTTCTCCAATTCTGTTATACTGCCTACTGGTTTGCATGGATCATTTTGGTTAGTGTGTGGAAATGATGCTTGAGAGTTAGATAAAAGTGACAGGATTTTTTTGCATCTGAGTAGGTATCAGTTAAGATAATTTCTTTTATTTAATGGTAGTTAAAGGAAAACAAATAAAGGGAACCCCACTATACCCCTACTCCCAACCATTCTCATTACTTCCAGACTAGTTTTAATAGAGAGAAAACAAATGTTACATTGTTTGCAGAATGAAGCAATAAAATAATCCTATTATTTCAGACTGATATGAATATGTATCAGTTTGTCTTTTAACTGCTTCATATTTACACATTTATTTTATACTAAATACAGCACTAATACTGCTCATATATTGGAGGAAGAAAGTGGGTAAATTATATTAATGTAATTTCCATGTTTGGAGAAATGTCCCTCCATTCTTGGAGTAAATCTTTTTTGCTTTTTGTGGAAGTGACATTTTTGTGAATGAAAATTAAATATCTTTCAAGAACTGTACCATCAAACATCTCTTTGCACAGCATGCATTTACATTGATTGAAGCAATTTAGTGATAAAGAAGGAAGGACATTATAGCTGTTTTGTCAACTATGATATTGATAGGGATTTTCAGCTTTGCTTACTCATTCTTCACAAGCTGTTCAGATTGTTAGTCTTAAGGACTGCTTTGTTCTAGTTAGTATTCGGTATGTTTTTAATCACTCTCAAAGAATTTGTAAAAATTCTTGTGTTTGATTTCATAATCTATAACTCATAAATTTGCAGATGACACCCAGCTGTGTGATGGTGTTGACATACCAGTTTGACAGGAGGTCATTCAGAGGGACTTGGACAGGCTGGAGGGGTGGGCCCAGGTGACCTTCACGAAGTTCAACAAGAGCAAGTGCAGGGTACTGCACCTGGGATGGAACAATCCTCGCTATCGGTACAGGCCAGGGGATGAAGTGTTAGAGAGCAGCCCTGTGGAAAGGGACTTTGGGATGCTGGTGGACAAGAAGCTTGACATGAACAGTGCCTGCTTGCAGCCCAGAAGGCAAATCATATCCTGGGCTGCATCCAAAGAAGTGTGGCCAGCAGATCCAGAGAAGTGATTCTGCCACTTTGCTCTGGTGAGACCTCACCTGGAGTACTGTGTCCAGTTCTGGAACCCTCAGAAGGTCATAGGAAGGACATGGACCTGATGAAGCGGGTCTAGAGGAGGGCCACAAAAATGATCAGAGGGTTGGAGCACATCTGCTATGAGGCTGAGGGAGCTGGGATTGTTTGACCTGGAGAAGAGGAGGCTCCAGGGGGACCTAACAGCAGCCTTCCAGTATCTGAAGGTGGCCTACAGGAAGGATGGAGAAAAGCTGTTTACAAAGGCCATCAGTGACAGGACAAGGGGCAATGGGTTCAAACTTGAGAAGAGCAGATTTAGATTGGATGTTAGGAACAAGTTCTTTACTCTGGAGGTGGTGGAACCCTGGAACAGGTTGCGCAGGAAGGTGGTTGAGGCCCCTTCCCTGGAAACATTCAAGGTGAGGCTTGTCGGGGCCCTGGGCGATCCGGGCTAGAGGGGATGTCCCTACTGACTGTGGGGGGCCAGACTAGATGGCCTCTAGAGGTCCCTTCTGGCCTGGACCATGGTAAGACTCTATGATTTCATTACCTTTTCTGAGGACTCAGACATTTGTACCTTCCCTGTCCCGTGATGTCACGTACAAAGGAAGGTCAGACTTCTTAATTCTGCCAGACATTTTACATGTTGTGCGAGCTTTCCAGCCTGTTCAGTGAGATAAATACAACTCTTGCAGACTGATGTAGCATTCACTATGCTGTCCTTAGCTTAACTAGTTTGGAGATCTTGAAGAGTTTGCATCTTCAAAGTTACTACTTGATGTTCAATTATGATTTCCTGTTCTTTTCTGCTCCTTTATCAATTTGTGTATTGTTCTAGACTGTTTAGCATTAGTCTGTATGTTGTACACATACACACTGTGTATTTTTTTCTATAAAGAAAATCAATAAATCCTTACTACAGATCATTTGCCTTTCAAAATTTTTGCAGCCAACGTATTCCAAACTTACCCTACTCACCAAACAAAACTTGCAATGCTACTACACAGCCCTAAGCTTCGTAGTCATAGAACAAGAGGTTCTATTGTTTTTTAAGGGCTGTTTATTTATCCACTGTTCTTTTTTTGTCATTAAAGGCTTTTGAACTTCCTAGCCACCTACTATAAAGGAAACAAGTAAATAACTTCCAAATTCAGCAGTGCATTTGGATGATGTTTTTGAGAGTAATTCATGGACACCTTTAACTTCTTGAAGCAGTCTCCTGTATGGTTATTGCACTTGTGTCCTACAGCTCTCCTGGTTCCAAATCACTACATTACATAAGGGGAAGCAGAGCAATTGGACAAGGCTTATCTTGGGTTTGTAAGTGCAGCTGTAATTTATGCCAGAAATATTTTCTGATTCCATCTGTTTTGTCCTTCACCACTTATCCTATTTTTCCTCATTTCTGTCCCTTCTTCATCTCCCTCATCTGACCTACCTCTTATCCTGTGTCTCCCAAAGAGGACACAGCCCTTGTACCCATGTTTCCCATTGTCCTCTCATCCTCAGCTGCATATTCTGTTTCTCCCTCCCATTTCCAAACTTCCATCCTTCAAGAACATTAATGTAGTTTAGATTTAATGGGTGGTGAATGTGATGCTTTCTAATAATTTCTCATTCTCTCTGATCTTCACTTGAACAAAAGGGGGTAGACAAGGCAGCTTTCTGTTTTGAAGTACTACTTTGTTTTGAGAGAAGCATATTTTAAAATCTGCATTTCTGAAAGAACATTTTAGCAGAAGAAAGGATCTAGAAGACCTTTCTTTTGAAAGATGGAACTGGTACAGTTTACTCTTTTCTTGGTGCTTGTAAAAACATATTCCTTAGCTTCAGACTGTCTCAAAATAAGGCATGCACAAGTAAGCTTTATTCTTGCAGATAAGAAGTGCCATTTTGCTACAAGAATAAAGCTTCCAGTGGTAGTCCTCATGCTTTAGACAAACATGTCAAAAATATCTTTTACCTACCCACTTCTTTCAAAGGAATGTTAAACGAAATCAGTGTTAAGAAGTCCAGACCCTTGAAGTCCATCATTAACTGTGATGGTGCCACGGGTCAAAGTTTTAAGACCCCAAGATAGTTCCTATTGCCCTTAGACTTTTGACCTGTTTATGGACTGAATGAGTTCCTTTAAAAACAAACCAGCTCTTCAGCTGATGGATAAGGTCTATGGCAAACAAAAAAGATTACATTAATTTTTTAACAGGATTTCTGTTACATGTTTTCTGTCCACCCTCAAAAGTTGTAATTAACCTGTGTGAGGCTGGAGCCATGTATTACAAAAGAGTGGAAAGCATCTCTGCTGTCTGTAGAAGAGTCAACTCATACATTTTACAAGCAATGCAGCATTTTAAAGTATAGGTTTTTAAGACTTTCATTTTAACTGGCAGTGGCATGATCTGTAACTGCAATATGCTGCAATTTACTGTACTCTGTATTACCTCTGTGGCTTTTTGTTCCTTAGTGGAATCTGAAAGAATAGTTCAGACAAATTCCTTTTATTATTGCTTCACACTTCTTCACTACAATAATATGCTTAGATAGCAGGTTAACAAGTATGCCCTGCTCACTTTCTTTTTATTGAAAAGATTTAACACACCCTAGAAAGTACCTTCTAAACCTCACAGTACTCTCCAGATCTTGTCATAGCAGTGATGTTCCCTTTCCCTTTTCAGTCTTTCTTCCTTTATTGCTCTACTTTATTGTTACACTTAGCATTTTTTACATCTCCTGACAGACTGCTACCTTTCAGTCCCTCCAGCAAATATATTATGCGGGTTTGATTTTATGTTATGTATATAATAATGTATTAAACAAGAATCTTAGCAAGAATCAATCATTCTAACTTCACTGGTGATGAGTATCTGTCTGAACCTGAATGTGTGTAGAAATTGAAATTACTTCCCACTATCTACAGAAGGAAATGCTGCAATTACAGGACTCTAAGTTCATATGGTTCAAAAGAAGAATGGAAGATAGGTGGACCACTAATGTACAGAGGATTTTCCCCTCTGGTTTTATCAAAAATACTTTTTTGAAAATATGTTTTATATAACTTTTAAAACATGAGAAAGTTAGAAGATACCATCCGTACTTCTGTAAAGTTTTGAAGAACCATGAAATGAATGTCTTCTAATGGGGTTAAGTTCTGTTGTTTAGATATTCAGCCTTAACAGAAATCAGGATACAATCTAATATGGAGAAGCACAGATTCTGCTTTTTTATCTAATTATTTATCATTCTGCTTTTGAAATTAGCCCTCTAAAATCCCAAACTATATTCATAAAGTTTACATAAATATAATGCCAAAACATATATTCCTTCATCTCTTACGTGTCTTGTGAGTGTGAGAGTGCTGCTAGAGACAGACAGGTAACTCTTTAAATAGCATCAGGTGTTTGTGTTCTTTTGTTTGGTTGTTGGTTTGGTTTGGGGTTGCTTTGTTTTGTTTTGTTTGTTTTGTTTTGTTTTGTTTTTCCTGTGTGTGGTTGTTGTTTCTTTGGTTTGGTTTGGTTTGATTGGTTTGTTTTTGGTTTTTTGGTTTTTTTTTCAACTAAAGATATTCTAGAAGACAGAGTTATCTGTGATTTCTGCCTACATGTGTTAGTAAAAATAAGCTATGTTGCTTTTTTCCTGACTCAAAGCAATGCCAAAAAATGCAAGAATACTCTAAAACTGTATGATTTTCTGACATTTTTTGTTTTAAGCTGTAAAAGATTCTGTTTTGCTTAAATGTTAGAAGATTCTATTCACAGGTTTCAGTCATCCTGTCAGGAATAAAAACCCATGCGGCTTTTAAAGGGGCCACTTGTACACCATAATGAATAACTGCCAAATATCAAGAATGAAGAGTAAACACAGAAAGCAGAACACTTTGATTAAACTAGAAAGTGAGTATTTGCATATAAGGAATGTATTCAGAGTCTCAAGGACTACCTTACACAGCACCTCCATTTCAGCATTCACTGAAAATGAGTGCACTGTAAAGGTTGTGGCTGTGATGATTGTGAAGGTGGTAGGTGTGTGGCCTGGTTTCCCGCTGCTTGAGGAATCAAGCAGGTGGGAAGAACTATAAGGTCCCTGTCAACTAAAATTATGCTTCAGCATACCATGCTTCAGTTATTCCTATGGTATCATAACTTTCTGACTGGGCATGGAGCTCTCCTATCCAGTCTGCATTGGTATACACGTGAGGTGGTTCATCTTCTTGTTCTCGCCTTGAGAGGCAGCTTAGAGCATTTGTTGCTGCATTGACTGGCATGGCTTATTCCCCAGTTCTTTCCCTCTTGTGCTAGATCAGCTGAGTTTCTTTTTTGATCTGAAAATAATGCATCTCTGGAGACTTGCCTCACCTTTCAGCTAGAAGCTGAGGAGCTGTGTTAGTAGCTATGGATACTTGATACCAAGTGATGAAAAAAAGTCTGTGCCTGTTGAAAGCCAAACATTTACACATACACTTACGAGCAATAAAAACCTCATCATCATCTCTGATATGGATGTTCCAGTTACTTGACAATTCCATTACAACAAGGAAAGTAATCAATTTATAGCTACTTTCTAATACAGTGTTAGTGCAACCTCATCTTTTACAGACATTTTGAAATACTTTATGTCAGCTGTCTGAAAAAGACCAGTAACAAGTGGTGAAAACAGACTAAACGAGAATCTTCTGCTTACAGAATTATACGACTTTGGATTTCAATAACAGACGCTTTTTCTTCATCTAGACTGTTGATGACTGCAGCAAGTTAAGCTATTTGCATACAACCCTCTTACAGATTGATGAGTCTTAAGGGGTTAAGGGTATCTATTAATTATCTGGAAAATACATTATCACTGATGAGAGAGTTGGTAGTGGATAGCTGCTAATTGTTTGGATTAGGGAAGATCAGGAGGGATTTCAAGGAGCTCAGGGGTAGAAAAAATAACAAGTAACAGATGGATTTTTATGGTGAAGCTAATTGTAAAAAATAATACAAATTACTTAGAAACTCTGCTCAAGATTAAATTTAACAACTCAGGGAAAAAATAGTAATACTCAATATGGATAAGGGATTTTAGCTTTCAGTCCTTTGAGTTATAAGGAGAAGTAAAACTAGATATCATGATGTTTGAGTAATATAATACAGTAGTACGGGCTCATGTGAATTGCTGGTACATTAACCTCAAATATTTCTTATCCTTTCAGTGAAATTATGTGTGTGCACAAGGATATCATAGTTTGGCAATGAAATCCTGAAGAGACCTCTTCAGATACTGTTCTGTTTTGAAGTCAGGCATTGAAGGGATGGGACAGAAGGCAGGGAAAATCACAGAGTGTAAAATAATGGCTTACAGAGTGTTCCCTCATTCACTTAGTGCTCCCTAATCTGAGAACAAAGAAAATGGCTGCACGCTTCAAAGTTCAAAGGAGTTTTAATGATGCATTCGTATTGTAGAAATTAATAACCTGTTATGAATTGTGGATGCTAATTAATGTATGGATTTTAATTTTTATTATTAATATTTAAAAATCGGGGAAATTCCCTGAGATTCTTTGGATTTTCGGTCGACAGGAAGCAGTTGCACAAAGGATATTTATGAACATGGAATTAAACAGTTTAAACAATCAGAGCTTGGAAAAGATGAATGCGAAAACAGGAAAAATTCTAACTATGCTTATGGTGCCTTAGCATTAACTCCAGCAGATGTACTCACAACACTTTGGTCTCTGAGTAAGTTTCCTGTACAAGGATGCTTCCAAAACCCATGATAGTGATCCTGCGGTAAAATACAAAATATTCCAGGCAGAGGGAAGGAGAGAAGAGCTGAGTTGCTGCTAAGCTGCTAGTGCAAGCTGCAAACAGGTGGCCTCCATGGTTCCCAGTTAATAAGCCATGAATGGGGTGCTGCTCCCAGTAGAGGGTCAGGGCAGAAAGGCAGAAAGGTAGTTTTTTAATTGCCCCCCATTAAATACATCATTTAGAAAATGAAACTGGCCAATAGGCACTAGCATCATTGTTCTACCCAAAGGATTCAAAGCTTTGTGCCTTGTGTGACCATGCAAGTACGCTGAGGGGCAGCACAAGGCACCTGACACACGGTGCTAAGCTCCTAGCCCTCAAGGCTTTGCTGAGGCCAAACCCTTCATTGTTTGCTCATTCTACTTAACTCCTATTTGAGTAGAATGAGGAGGGGAGCAAGGGTTAAACAGACCTGACAGGATTTATGCCCTACCAGGACAATTAGTTACTTGTGGAGTTGAATGCCAGCTGCAGTGGCTAGATCCCAGTTGTGGAGCATCCTGATCATGGAGCCTCATGACCCTGTCGAGCCAACCCTTGCAGAATTTCTCTACACTGGTCCATAGAGATGACAGACAGCACTTCTCTGACCATGCATGAAAATTCCATTTTGGTGGATGAACATGTAAAGCTCCAGCTTAAACTTCAAGTCATTTAGTCTTTCTTCCTGCCTTTCTCTATCTCCTGCTCAATTTTTATTTTCTTCCTTGTACCCCTTTTTCAAATTTATTTTTGCCTTATGCCTATAATCTTAAGTTACCAATTAATTAATGATTTGGTTTGGGTTTTTCTACCTCTTTTCATTATTTATACATTTTTGCTATTTAAAATAAAGTTTCAGTATGTTGATAGCCTATGCTGTTAATGTAAATAGTATAATTATATCTTTGTAGATGTCAAAAAAGAATGGCTAACGTTGCAACCCTCCTACTCACTACTGCTCCAGTTGCCTTGAAATGTCCTTGTAGGTTGTGTTTGCAATACTTATGTTTTCCTAAGATTCTGAGATGCAAACATGTAACTCTCTACCTTATATACAGCTACAGCTTCTTCTGTCTGTCTGATGTCTGACTAGATATACAATTTTCTTAGGTTTTTTACACTGCAAAACTCTGTGGTTCAAAAATGTAATACTGTATTATTTTCTTCAACTTCTGTTGCACTACTTTTATCACATATTGTTAGAAAGACCTGAATCATCAGTATTTGTCAGACTTCAAAAGTCATAGAATGGTAAGGTTGGAAGGGACCTCAAGGATCATCTAGTTCCAACCCCCTGCCATAGGCAGGGACACCTCCCACTAGTACAGGTTACTCAAGGCCTCATCCAGTCTGGCCTTGAACACATCCAGGGAGGGAGCAGCCACAACCTCCCTGGGCAACCTGTTCCAGTGCCTCACCACCTTCACTGGAAAGAACTTCCTCCTAACATCCAGTCTAAATCTCCCTTCTTCCAGTTTAAGCCCACTGCCCCTTGTCCTGTCATTGCAGGACCTTGTAAATAATCCTTCCCCAGCCTTCCTGTAGGCCCCCTTCAGATACTGGAAGGCTACTATCAGGTCCCCTCGAAGCCTTCTCTTCTCCAGGCTGAAGAGCCCCAACTCTCTCAGCCTGTCCTCACAGCAGAGCTGCTGCAGCCCTCTGATCATCTTTGTGGCCCTCCTCTGGACCCACTCCAACACTTCCATGTCCTTCCTGTGCTGAGGGTTCCAGAGCAAAAGTAGTAAAATCTAGTCTACCAAGAAGGATCTTTATGAGGCAAAACCAATGTGCATTTCAACTCCTTTTGTAGGAAATGCTTTGTGATGCATCATTTTCCGTCTAGCTTGACTATAGTTTCTCTTAGGCTGTTATGTGTAATACCTCAGTTGAAAGCAAAAGTTAATTCTGTTTGCACAGTGTCTTAGACTCAGCAGTTTGTTTCTGTATTTAAAACAAGCCAACAGCACTGAACTTAATTCACTAAGCATGTCATCATGTCAGAAGGCTGGGCTGGTGCCAAAACGTGGCTTGTCTTCCTCCTGTGTGTTACAATGAAGTGCGGATTGAAGCTTACCATCAGATCGCCTGACACTGTCTGGTTCTTGGCTCATGTTTAATTTCCATAAAGATCTCTACTGGAAAGTTGTATTTCAGGCAAACATAGTAAATAGCAGAGATCGGATGAAGCAGTAATGAGAAAAGTTAAATCTTGGGATCTTCTTAGCAGTTAAATATTTACTGTGGTAACCTAATACCTCTTCTTGTTACATGACAGATACATACAGTTCCTCTAGGCCTAGGGCTACAGCTTCATGTTTCTGACTGAAGTAGAAATCTAAATCCAGTTTATTCTGTTAAGGGATGGATATTTCAAACAGCAAATGTGTGAATATCTAGGAATGAAAATAATTGCTTTTTCAATATACCTAAATATTGGTGTGTCAGGGAGTCAGACTGTCATGGTTTGGGCACAGCTGGCAATCTCCACCATGAAAAAGGTGAAACCCTGTGGACTGAGTTAAGGAGACTTTAACAGAACACAAAGCGACAATAAGCAAGAGTAGTAACAGCGCTAGTTGTTATTTAGTTGAAATAATATCTACAGTGAGTTATACACAACACAATGTTTATGCTGGGCAAAAGGTTTGTAGTCTAGTACACTTCTAGTGATTCAGTCAACAGATTTCTGCTGCTTCATTTTGCAGATAGAAGTAATTATTTTCTCTTTCTTGGTTGTTTTTTGTTTGTTTTGTTTTGTTTTTAAGTGGTCAATCATTGGCATAGAAACTGTTTAAAAAGTATTTTTCTTGCAGTGCATGGTCATGCTTTGCCTGTTTTAATTCTTCGTAACATTTCACTGAAAAACATGCTAGTTTTTTGTTCCACTAAGTTAAGCTGCTTACTAGCATGGACCCTCTCAAAACCTCTAATCTGAGGACTTTTGTCATTTCACCAAAACCCAAGAGTTTGCAGTAGGCTATATTTAAAGATTTGTAGTATAAGATGAACATTGGTTGTATGCATAAAAAGTCATGTTTCCCTGGAGCAACTGAGTAAATGTTTGTAGAAGTAATTGCATCTGCAGTTGTTTCATTTGTATGTGCATTTAGATATCACATAGGAGAGTTAACCCTGTTGGAAACCTTGGCCTGTGTAATGGTCTTAAGCTGTCAAGTCACAGTCTAACAAAGTTTCATAAGGTTGAGAGATAGAGTTCTAAATCACATTTTATATTCCAGCTTGGGTTTTGATGTTTTACTGAAATATTCTATAGGACTTTTAAAACCATTTCTAACAACAATTGAAAACTAAACTTTGCTGAAAAAATACATATAGAGGTTTGGTTTGACAGTTGGTCAGAAGTTTGTGCTGAGACTTATTTTATCTGAAACTTTCTGACCATCCATAAAACATGACCAAGTCGTACCCAAGATTTTTCTTTTGAGCTAACTCTTAGCACTATAATACAATACTTCTCAATACTTCCTTGCTATCTGTTGGAAACATGATTATATACATTTTGAATTTTTATTTTTTTTTAAGAAACTGACAGAGTTATGAAGGAGAAAGTTTGTGAGAATGCAATTCCTCTACCCTTTAGAAAGGTAATTTTAAAAGAGAGGTTACATTATTTTCCACTTTTTGCTATTAGTAGATCTCCTGAGAACAGTTACCTTGGAAACATTGTATTCTAAAAGAATAAGAGTATCTGGAACATCTTCTTGAACCCATTGATGATGTCTGGAAAAATGATGGTGCTGGTAGCAGTGGAAAAATGTTCAATTTAGCTGAAGCAGAAGCCTGACTTCTAAGATGAAGTCGGAAAAAAGGAGACGAGTTTGGAACGTCTGTAGCTGAGAAGGCCTTCAAACCTTTCCTTCATGAGACTAAGCAGTGGCTTAGGGAAGATGATGGTATTCATGTATCATCAATTTATCAAGTGTATGCATATATTAGAATATAATTACATAGTTAATTGCAAAGTAATATGATACAGTATTCAGGTCTAAATTCAGTGCCTAATTATTATTTACAGATGCCATGATTTCTAGCTAAGCTGGAGTAAATGTTGTAAATTCAGCCTTTCGAAATTATTAAAATTGTGGAAGTGTTACTGCTATCAGTTACAGTTTCTTTACATTTCCAAGAGCTGACATTGGCTGTTGCTTTGTTTTGGTGTGAATCTTCATGATGGGAGTGGTGTCCTGGTCAAGTGAGCATTGAAAGGCTTCCTTCATTGTGTATACAGGATGGAATCTTCGGCAATTCTAAAAAGGCACTTGAACCTACATTTTACTTCAGATCTACACAGGATACAAATCTACATGCGATCCCCTCAAAATCCTCATTCAATGTTTTGGCGCTTTCAGATTTGTATGTATGTTTATGAGGGCTGCATAAAGGTTGTTTCCATTGAAATGGACATTCTCCAGAGAGAACTGACCTGAAGGCAAGATCTCATGAGCCACCGTGATCCTAGAAGTGACTGGAAGTAGGAGACTTCTGCCACCTGTTGAGTATTGTCTATTCATTTATTCGTGTTTCAGGAGGCGCTACAAGGTATTTGATGGTTTCACATGATGTTTGCATTTTGTTAAAAGCAGAATGAGCTAAACTTGGCTTTTTACAGTCATCTGACCGGCTTATTCATCATGACTTTTCCTTCTGTTAAAGACAGTAGCAAAACAATGAGTGATGAAGAAGGACTTGGTTTATTTCTAAATCTCAGCAAATGAAAACTTCAACAACTGTCATGTAGAGATGCACATAAAGAGACAGAATATCTATAAATCTAGTGACATTGGGTAAAATTCAATGGGTCAGTCTGGTTCCTCAGGTGAAATCATCTTCAACTTGTGACAGTAAGTCATGATACCAGTAACATACATATTATATTACAAATTAATGAAGCAAGTACATTCCAATGGCATTTTATATTAAATGAATCTGTAACTACTTCTTGTTCTATTTATTTTCACATTTAATTTTTCAAAGATTTTTATTTTCTCTCAGAAAATAACAGAATTATGAATGAGAAAGAGATGTTCTCAGAACTTTTGTTTGTGTACTAAGTCCTTTCTTTGTAATAACTAATTTCAAAATTGATTTTCTTTGAATTTACAACCCATAAATTGTGAAGAATTGAAAACACCTGGTAACACAACAGCTGCAACTGTGCTTTATGGGATGGAGGAGAAGTTGAACAGGTGCTTGATCAGACTTTTACCCAGGACACAAGGGATCTAAGAAGCCTATTTAAAATTATGTTAGAGGTTGCAGGAAATACGAGAAGAGGTAAAAATTATCTGATTTTTGGAGTGTGGGGTGGATGGACTGACAGCTGAAAAACCAAAACCAATCTACTTCCCAAACACACATACACACATGGGATATCCTCCTTTGTGAACAGCTTCTGCTACGAAGAAGGAAAATGGGAGACATTGAGATATTTATACCCTCAATAGCTTTGAAGGGTCACTCTGAATGATGCCAGTCAGAACTGCTGTCGTATTTGAGGTCAGCAAATTTTGTCAGGTCTGCTGGCTGCACTTTTTCCTAGCACCAATAGCTTTAGTGTAATGATGAAGAAAATTTTATAGCAATGGAGAATTACTTAGAACTGGAGAAATGTTCAGCTCCACTGCTCAATGTGTATATGATTATGTAGCTAATGTCAACTACTACAGAGTACATTTAGCAGGTAGATAAAAAAAATCAAAGGTGCAATAGCACAGTGCTACCTTAGTGAATCACCTTTCCTAGTTGGGACTAAGAGTTAGAGATTGCTACATATCATAAACTAAAGCAAATAGTTTCAGTTGAGGGAGGGGAGAAGGGTAAATCTGCTTTAACATTCTGGAAACTTCCTTTTCCATTTCAAGTAGCTTATTCATATTTAATCATGGGGGTGTCAGAGTATGTCTAGTTGTGATATTGTTGGGGAATTTCATGTCTAACTTTAATGATACCACTTGTGCCTATAGTGAGAAGTATCCATGGAAACAGTGCAGTATTTCATAAACTATAGAGCTGTATAAAGTTTCTCCAGCACAAATATACCCAGCCATAAAATTAAGAAGGCAGTTTTTCTGTGAGTGTGGCAGAGATAAAGAGTACCTCTCTTAAGGCAGTGATTTGAACCATGTGTGACTTAATGAACTGAGAAAACCAAACCAGAACCACACAATCCCCACCATATCAAGTAGATAACATATTGCAATGCCTGAAATTTAATTTTCATGTAAATTGCTTTTGTGAGTTTTTTTAGGTTGTTGAGTTTGGGGGGTTTTTTGTTTGCTTGGTGGGTTTGTTGGGGTTTTTTGTTTGTTTGTTTGTTTATTGGTTTGGTTTTTCTCAAATTATCAGATAGTAGTGAAATAAATGGCAAAAGGACTATTCTCCTGCTACTTGCCCAGACTATAATCTGTATTGCTATTTAAATCCAGTTAACTAAATATGAATCAACTTGAGTAAGGTAACATGACAAAAAAAGGTAATCTAGGCACTCTAGATTTGCTTTCTAGGACAAAGTTTTCTGTAATTTTGTACACACCTGTGAAGATGTCATTTTACTTCCTTGCTCAAATAAGTGGGGGGAAAAAAAAAAAAAGTTAGTTCTGCTATATTGTTGTAAAATGGAAATCGGGGGACTGGTTTGCCAGGCTTGGACTTTGGTCATTAGCAAAGAGCATATATTCAAAAAAGGCTGTCTGTCCTTTCTATTTTCCATCAAGATGAATACTTCATGTAGCTGCAATCCTGACCAGGAGACCACTATGCCTTGAGGAGTTAGTGAGCTTGTGTAGGTGCAGCCCTGTGCTGTGCTGTGCTGTGCTGTGCTGCAGGCACATCATGGTCCCCAAGCCAGTGTTGTGCTGTGCATATTCCTTAGCTGCTGGATAAACTTAATCTGCAGGAAGCTCCTGTCCAGTACTGGTGATAACACACTCTGAGCGTCTTTGCATTTATCTAAAAGG
This sequence comes from Eubucco bourcierii, assembly GCA_013396675.1. Classification (NCBI taxonomy): domain Eukaryota; kingdom Metazoa; phylum Chordata; class Aves; order Piciformes; family Ramphastidae; genus Eubucco; species Eubucco bourcierii. The sequence goes on along the minus strand of VWZE01020833.1, from coordinate 269,130 downwards.
GTAGCAAGAAATTTCCATGTGAAATGCAGTTTGTTTGAGAGTAAAAATGAAAACTATAATGTTTGTCTCTTAAGGAAATCCTGTAAGAAATCAAAAGACCTGAATGAGGTTGCCTTGCCGTGGATGGGATCTGCACCTCATGCCATGCCCTGATTGGATATCTGTTCAGAGACGCCCAGCTCAGGGTTTCCAGCATGTAATGGACGTAAGATTGTTTATACTATCCTAATTTTTGGTACAGTTTTAGTTCCAATGAATGACATTTTAACAGATACTTTATGACAGGGTCTGAATGATTTTTTTAATTTTTTTTTTTTTAAGTGGAATCATAATAAATCAGCATCTCCTGCTGCAAAATATGTATGTAATCTAGAGAATGAAATCAGCTTTCTGAAATGCCAGAGGGATTAGATATATCTCACAGTGAGAGCTAAGGCATTGCTCTGCATACATTCCTTTTTGCTTTGAATTTCGAAGTTCGAATACTGATATGCTGTGTTGGTGTCAGACACTTTATTCTGACATTTCAAGTTTACTAGTAAATAACTTTTTAAACAGTCTTTCTCTCCTCTGAAGAATGACCCTATATGCTAAACATCAACAAAGTTTTCAAATAACCTGATTTCTATTTACTAAGATAAGCTGCTTTTGAGACAGACCAGGTTAAAAAAGTTTTAGAAGAAGTTTTGACCAAGATTAGCAGCACCTTTTCTTGAGGCCTCTATATAAAAATTAGCTTTACCAAACCATTTTAAGTGTGAGTAAAATAGATTTTGCTGTCACAGTTTGAGGCAGTATCTAGAGTAGAAATAACATTTTTAGTAAGTGTTCTAAGGAGAAGATACAGCTGAACTTATAATACATATTTCAACATTACTTGAAGCTCCTATATCATCTTACTGAAAGTTTTACCAAAGAGTGTTACACAACAGTTTCTTATTTCCACTGAAATTGCGGCTTGGACTTTTCAATGTGGCAATACCTTCAGGTTTTTGAAGCACTGAAAGCTAGCAGCTGAAAAATACAAAGAAAAATTACAGCCAATACTCAAAGGCAAGTGACCAGACAAGCCAAGTATAGTCAGCAAGACCTTAAACAAAATGTGAAAAAGGAGTTAATTCCCTTTGGTGATAATATGCATATATGTGTAGTAGAGATGAGCAGAATTATCTGCTTTGGATATCTGATTCTGAAGTATGCAGCCAGCACAAGCAGTGGATTTTGTTGCAAACTTGTACAGATGGTCAGTTATGAGTCATTCTCATAGACTGATACACAGTTCTAGATGTGACTAACTTATGCAAACCCTGGGCAGCTACTGATGAAGAATTTAAGGGAAATTTCCTGATTTTCCTCCTCATTCTTCTTAAAGTCACCTTCAGGTGTATATTCCTGTTTTCTCTCGCCACTATTCAGGATGCACACATTTCTGAGAGCCTGCTAATGACTTCATCAGCACAATTAAGACACTATCTCACCTTTGCCATGGCTCTGATCATCTCCACTGGGTATCATCTTTCCCTCTAAGTAATGAAGGGCAGTCTTTTACATTTTCAAATCTGTTTTATAATTGCTGTTATTTCTGATTCTTAATTCCTCAGGATGTCTATATTTTATCTTTGGTTCACCTATTTCAGTCCATTCTATAATATAACAGGACTTATCGAAACATATACACACACACTGTTGCTTTTACAGGATATTAATCTTAACCATAATTAAGTTACCTTGGATTCTGACAGTTCATCATTTTGGACATTATTTGTGTCTTGAACTAATGAAAGTACATTAGTTCTTGAACTAATGAAAGTACATAGAAACTGATTGGTGAATGTAGATGTAAGTATCCAAATTTACCTACTTATATTGTTTTGCAAACACATAGTGCCTTCTGCAGAGTCTTTATACATGATGGCATTAGTCTAATTTTAGTGTTTCTAGTTACACTATGAAAGCATTCAGTGCCTATTGCTTATTGCCATATAACTTCCTTTTCTCTGTCATCACTAGAAGTCCTTACAGACAATTTCTATGGCATATTTTTTTTAGAATTTAAATTCAGATTAGCCCATTTAAAAGTTCTGCACAAAATATGCATTTTATATTGCTCACTTTTCCTCACTGAGACATGATGAGATCAGTGTTTTGTTTTTGCCTTATATTCTTTTCTAAAAATTCAATAATGGCTTCCAAACCAAAGCCTGCCAATTACATAATTTGTGTTGTGCTGTTTAATGCCCACCACAGAATTATACCAGGCATTTTAAACTGGAGAAACCGTGCTACATAACTTCTTGCAAAGCTGTGACATGCATGTTGTTCTGTTTTGGCTGACACACCACATTACTGAGAACCCCTAGCTTAGGTAAGCTTCAAACCACAAGGGCTGTACATACAGTCCATAGCAATATGTTGAATTAGTAGTTTCCCACCTAGCATGGTTTCAGAGTCTTTCTCAGTTACACTTATCTATCAGTGATGTTACGCCTGGTTCCCACTGCTCCTTATGTCCATCCCTGTCCTTTAACATCCCTAGAAATAGTCTCAAATTCCCTATAAAGTTAGTATTTTAAGACTTTTCTCTTGCCAGTTTTGCAGTCTTTACTGGTTTTATCAATGTAAACAAGAAAAGAATGAGTACTGACATTCAAGTCACCTGATCCAGAACCTTTAGTCTCCAGCTTTATTAAAACTGAACAACTGAACTGAAATTATAGTCTTTCTTTCTCACCCCCTGTCACAGTCTCTTTTTTTAAAAAGAATTCAAAGGAAAACAGCAAGGCTAGAAACAGATGAGTAATTATTTCAAATGGGTCTACAACCTGCTAGATGCAGTAGTCTTACTCCAGCAGCAGTCTAAGTGAATGGTAATTTCAGTGATGTGAAAAGCAAAGCCACTGTGAACAAACAAGTATAATGAGTAATGCTCAGGCCATCAGGTTTTTTATAAAAAATAAGTTTTTTGTAGTCATGAAGATTGCATTCATTAAAATGAATCAGTCTGAGTTATGGACTTTGCCACTAGGGAAAATACAAAGAAAATCAATGTAATTTATGAATTGTAAACAGCTAAATTTGTATTACTGGCACCAAAAACCCACGAGCTTCATTTTCCCATTCTTAGGTATAGCAACTTATTCAGTGATTCTTCACCCACAATCCTTCAACAATAACTGACAAACCAGCTCATCAATATCTAGTTACCAGCATTAATTTGGTTGACTGATTTGGTATATCTGTGTAGGCTTCTCTATCCTTTACACCAACTCACATGTCTGTGACTCTTACACAACCTTTACTGCTCCAGAGGGCACTTTTCACATTCCGTTTCTTAATACACTGTTTAATCTGGGTTACAGTGAGCTGTGGAAATTAAATCATAAATATTAATTATATAGTTCAAATATTGCAGAAGGGTCAGTGAATCAGCCTAGTTACTGTCTACAGGCTGAGGAAATACCATTCTAGAAAAACATTTGTTTTCAGTCTGGATTCAGGGACAGGTAGCACTATTGTCTTAGAAACTTGAGGTTCATTGTGCTTCAGCTTGGTTTTTCAACAGAAGTGGGGAAAAGCAGAGATTTACATTCTATGAAACATGTTAACAGGAACCACACACTTAAAGGTTTCAAAGGCATTTTTGCTTAGCTCAGTGGGTTTGAAGGAACCATCAAAGCCAGAAAATAATCACTCTCTCTTTTGACTCTCAGATTAGAGAACACTTTGATTAACACAACTTCTAAATTTTTGCAGTAGTCACACCCAGTGCTAAGCTGATGAATCTGAATGTGATATTTTGTCACCAAATCTTACAGACAAATGGAAACATTTATAAATAAGCTGTTGGGAGTTGCCCACTCAATATGATCTCCTCTACAGGCAACAACCTTTCATACACATTATCATGGGTTAGAAATCTGCAGTGGTAATATCTTGTGCCCAGTGGAAACAAAGTGAATTGCCATCTGAAGGAGTGAAATTAGCTGAATCTCTTGTAGTTTGAGGATAAGCCATGACCACACAACAAGTAGTAGGTTTTGGATGTACATAACAACTTCTGCTTGGTCCAGTGTGTTGCTGAGAGAATCCTGGGTGTGGGTGTGGAGAGGAGATAATTTGATTAAAAAAGTCAGGATCCACAAGCAGCATTAACTGATGTAATCATACTGATGAGAAGGGACATGTAAACACTGATCAACAGAGCTAAGGGTCTGACATGGTTTGTTTATAATTTGTGCTATCTAAGCTGTTTTACATGGCTACACTTAAGAAATAGTGGAACTTCTGGAATTTCTGTAGAAATCTACATTTTCTGTGGAACTGTCTGTGTAGGTACTTACTTTATATATCCATTCCTCATGCAAGATGTTTGATGGCTCACTTTTATTGGCCACTAGGCAAGCTGACCGTGACAGAAAGTGTCGTATTCTAGACTCATTGCAAATGGGTAAGTTAAATCTCAAAATTAAACTTTCCTCTTGCACCCCTCACCCACCCTGAAAACACTTTAAAATTCATTTGTCTCAAAACCCTGTGTGTGTGTTTGTTTTGGCTTTCTGCTATTTGATTTCTAGCAGAACATTGTAAAGTTTATGCAATTTCAGGCCTAGCAGTTAATGTGTCCCCTGCAGGCAGACTCCATATGAATTAGAAAGAAATTCAATTACTGAACTACTGATAACTTATCGCAACAGAATGCAAATGGATTAGGATAGCTAAATGTTCACTTGCTTATAAATGTACCATTTAACTGGAAAACATGCCTTTTAAGAAAAACAACACCACAAAAAGCTATTCTCCCACTTTAGACTTTTAAGTTTTCATGCATTTCATATTAGACTGTTTAAAGAAAACTATGGTAGTCTTTGTTACAATAAATTAGAATGAAAACTGCAAAAATGGTTCTACAAACACGGCAAATGTATAAATCCATTTTATTTCCCAAACAGATACAGTGGAAATGTTTTCTCTATTAAAAGTAAGAATGACTCTTTTGATAAAAAGTGTTACTCATTTTTGATATGTAGATTTGTTTTTCTAGGACATTATTTACCATACTACAAAATTAAGACTTAATTTTGTGTAAAACGTGATCATCTCTATGTATGATTGTTAGTAATATGCTTGGAACAATGACCTAATTTAATTTTTGCTATTAAAAAAAAAATAAATCTTTTTTTTCATGCAGTTTTTGAGCTGGACATATATAGATATAGATGTATGCACATATATGTATGTGCACATATACATAAATTGGTCTGTAAATGTTGTGTGCTCCTCATTTTCACAACCAGTGGAAGCACTATGTTTACTAGCATTGGAGTTACTTATTCACAGTGCATGTAGTGTATGTAGCTGTAGGATCTTCAGTGGTCCGTTTCCTTGCAAAAACAAACCAGAAACCCCATATTTTCTCATATAAGAAACTGGTTGTGACATAGTTTTGAGGGTGTGAAGGTTTGGGAGTTCCCCGCCCCCCCCCACTTTGTAAAATGACCCAGACTAGAACTCAGTCGGCTGGAAGTTAAATGATGAAGCTCTATTTACAGCTCAGCACAATGTACAGCAGATATTTACACTACATACAGAATATTTACAGAAATATACAAGTAAAAGGTAATACAGCAACACAACTCCCCTCCCAGAAGTCAGAGACCCCAGGAGGAGCTCCCAACCACCCTTCCACCTTCTCCCCACCCCTGTACCTTACCCCAAGGTTTGCCTTACATGCAAGGTCAATTAGGAGGATCGGCCAAGGGCGTTAGAAGAAAAGTGGTTAGTGAGGATTAATCAGCAGAGGAGCCAGAGCCCAGAAGCTGCTAGATCCCACCAGCAGCTCCTGTTCCAGCAAGCGACAGAGAGAGACTGACTTATCTAATGTTTTGGTTATTGTGCCCAAACAATTCTCCAGCAAGCGTATGAGTGAAGTAGACATCATGATGTTTTCCTTTCACAGCCTATAGTGTAATTTTCTCTATTAAAATATTCCAATTAGCCTCAAACCAGCACAGAGGGACAGGTTAGACTGGTATTAAAACAAAGACTAAGTTTACTGCTACCTTGTATCTCAAACTTCTTATGCATTAATCTGAAGGGTTATTTATTTTTAAAAAGAAGGGGAAAAAATTTAAATGCCTTTTTATTTTTTTAGTGCCTTGAAGAGTCACACTATGAAGTCATCCTACCATCACTGCCAATTAAATTAAATTAGTGCTGTAGTGCAGAAGTACATGCTAGATAAAGTTGTAACTTTTGTAGGCTGAAGGCAAGGAGCTACTTTATCTTCTTTATACAGAATAGTTATAAATATACTCATTGAAATCTCTGGCAAGAATCTGGGTGGTTGATTAATTTCAGTGGACTTCAGAAGCAAATTTGTTGAGAAAAACTTATAAAACTGGTATTCCTTCAGATCATAAACAAATTATTTTCTATTTCATAACAGGGAAGACATTAAATGGGACTTGTAGTTGTGGGGTGAGAAGGATGAGTTTCATAAAAGTGGTTTTATTAAATAAGGTTGAAAGAGAAATAATGAATGATATATATCTAGTGTCACTAGCGTAGCATATTATTATTGGATTCTTTAGGATGTGCAAAATGTGTTTGAAAACAAATATCCTGAGATTCAGGCTTAGTCATGTAATGTATAGGGCTTTATAACCATGTCAAAAAGGGCATTCATATATTTTTAATTGTAAGTATATAAGCATATCTGTTAGGGCTATAGCCAAGACCAATCGTGCAGTCTGCCTACATCTTATAAATGCAGCAACAGTATGAAACACAATCAAACAGCTTTTAGAGGAATATCAGTGTGACTGAGAGGCTTGGTGAACAGTGCTGGTTGGGCTCTGCTGGTGAACCCAGTCTCACCTGCCACTAGCAAAGACTACACACCCAGCACCTCATGGTGGGTTTACTGCAACCACAGACACAGCCAAGAGCCAGTAGCCTGGTTTGTTGCAGTTATACTGGCAAAATCTGGCTGCCTGATAAGCTTGGTAGTCTGGATCAGTGGAGTCATGACCGAGACTTTAAAGTGATAGTTTGCACGGTCACATTATCTTTATTTGTCTGTGTTCACTTTCTTAATCTAGACATTTCAGCCTACTAAGGCTCTGTAGAAAGTATAGTCCTGCACTTTATAGAGGAACCGATGCTGAAACCAGCTAGAGTTTCCAGCAACAACCTTATGGTGGATTACGATTACATCATACACATTATAGGACCAAGTTCTTGGAGCAGAAAGTTTCTACATGTGAATTAATTCTGATATATGCTGTGGTATCAATAACACATTTATGATTCTTTTTACTCTCACTTCAGAAGATTTTATGAGTTATGTAGCATGTTAGTTCCTTTCAAATAATAAGTAACCTACTACCTTCACATACTCCTCTGCCAGTTTGATGAGTCTGTGTGAGAAGATACAGCTTGGTATACACAGCAAAGCTACAGAGTCAGTTTAAATACTGAGATGTGCTGGGATTCTTTTTGCTTGCAAAGGTCCATAATAGCAGAGATTCTTTTGTGCAGAAACAAATAATAATGAAGGAGCAATGAGATATATTTCTTGAGTATTGGCAGATTTACCAGTTTAGTAGATTTCTGTTTGCTTGCTTTTCTCTACATTCTCATTCTGTCATTTGTAGACTAGTATGATCTAGTTGGAGAGGGTTTTATATACTGTTTTACTGCTTGGGTTCAAATGAGTGAAAGCTAAAAGCAGATCTGTCTTGAAGATTTTTTTTTAAACCATCCCAAAAGAAGTCTATTTCCTGGGGCTTACAATACTGAATTTTGCCATGTAAACAAAAAAAGGTACCTTTAGACTGCACATAATCAAAAGTTGAGAATATTTTTAGGCTAAGGTTGTACGTTCATGTCTTCAGTCATCTGTTTCCGTACTGAAAGTAACATTATCAAAGCGTAGTTCAGGTGTTCACAGTAGTATTAGTAGTGAAGGTACCAATTAATGTAATGATTTTACTACCTCAAGCAACTACAGACTATTGATTCTGATTATTTGACACTGAAATTATTGAGTGGAGTACAAGATCTTGCCATTAAAAAACAGCAGTAAAGAATCAGAAAATTGTTTTTCTAGGCAGTCATAGGCAGATAACCACACTACTGCCTTCTCTGAAATTTTCTCTACGTTAAATAGTTCCAATAGAAGACACACTCTGAAGTGTTAACAAATCAGGTGTAAGTCCTTTGCTTCCCTCAGCTGTGGCTTAGTTTTATGTGACAATGAAGGAAAGTTTAAAAGGAACAGTGTTTATGCTGAAAGAAGTTCTGTCTGTAGAATCCGGATTCCACTCAGAATCCAGTCAGTGTCATTATTTCTGTTTTCCTCAAAGGTACCTTCAGCAATACTAATCAAAGCAGTGCAACAAATCCTGCTGCCAGGGATGATACAATTATTCTTTAGCCAACAAAAGGCGTTATTTGATGCTGTGCCAAAACAAGACGTGCTTCTAATAACTGAAGTTTTCAACTAATGCAGGAATTGTTTTAAATGGGTGGATCTGAAAGTGCACTGTTCTCACAAAAGGTCTCTTACTATGTTAAGACCTTTCCAAATACATTTGTTGGTCATAAAGATCTGTTTCTTATCTCATTATCTTATAATGGCAGATATATTTCAACTTTTTCTAGAGAAAAAATATCATCTATCAAAACTTGCCATTAAACAAAACCCCAAAATCTGCGATGCCTTTGGAAGTTGTAGATTTTACTAAAGGAAACCCACAAATACTACAAACCAACTGTTCCAAGCTATTTATTAGAGTAAAATGTAAGATTACATTATTATTTTGTTTAAAAATTTCAGACATTTGAGTAATAAAAAGCTTTGAAATAAGGAAGGGGGGGGGAAAAATCCTGTTTTCAGAAAAACCTCTTTAAAATGATGTGAATTGCAATGTTTACCCATCCTGCAGCATAACCTGAAAAGAAGGATTCAGGGAAAGATAATTTAGGGAAGGATATTATGTGGGAAGGAAGCTAAAAGAGCATTTGAAACCAGATAATGTGTATCAACACAAATAAGAATGTAAACGGAACTTTACAAAATAGAACTGCACAATTACTTTCACAGAAATGTTTCAATTCAGTCTTTTTTATTGCATCCTAAACAAATAATGGTTCTTCACTAACTGTGATGGATAGATGGGTATGACTGCCTGAAGGAGCCTCTAGAAAGGTGGAAAATTCCTCTTTCTTAGATGTTGATCTCCAGCAGCTTCAAGAGATCATTAGAATACTTACAAACTGCTACACCGATCTCTACAACAAACATTTACCTCACTGCTATCCTCTTTTTTTTTTTTTTTCCTCTAAAAATCCAAGTGGTTTAAGTGAAGGATGCAATATTGTGCTTTAATACTCAATATCTGAGGGACCCTTGTAAAATGGGATGAAGGTTTCTTGATTTTCTCTTCATCAAAAAAACCCCCATCTCTTAGAAACACCTCAGTCTTCACAAGGAGGGAAGAACAAGGAATAAGGACAATAGACTGCATTAATTATGTGGGGAATTGTTGTGCAGGTTCTTTAGGGAATAACTATTAAGGGAGATGTGCTCAGGAATGCAGAGTAATTATCGAAAGAACCAATGCTAAAAAAAAACAAACCCCAAACCAACAATACCAGACTATTTACCAAGATAAACTGTTTCAGGGTTGATAAAAAAGGAAGTGTTTATCTAGTGGTTCTCGGTATGAGCCCTTTCCCTGAAGGTTTTTAACACTCAAAGATCTCAGTAATGGAAGGCAATGTGACCTTAAGGATAGATTTGGATCTTTTGCTCACCTTCTTAAGGAATCCATCTTTCCATTAAGCTGAAAATAATATCCAAATATGCCCTATGATATTCACAGCTAGATCAGTAATTTAATATGTAAAAATAATATAAACAATAAAACCATTAAATAATAACCCTAACCCATAATAATGCACAGTATCACAGTATCACACAGTATCACCAAGGTTGGAAGAGACCTCAAAGATCATCAAGTCCAACCCATTACCACAGACCTCAAGACTAGACCATGGCACCAAGTGCCGCATCCAAACCCACCTTAATGCATAACTAAGGGGTGAATATAAAGGGGTATCCTATGGAAGTAAGGAGTGTATAGATTACAGATATTAAGAAATGTGAAAGGCAAGGGAAAAGTTTGTACTATAAGGGGAATGCCCCATTAGTTAATAAAGAAAGAAACTGAAAAATTAAATGAAGAAGAAAGAATGTAGTGATATTTCTGGATATTTCTTTGTAAAGATTTTTTTTTTTTGCATCTGCCTGCATATGTTAATAAAAAAAAAAAATTAAAAAAAAAAAAAAAGCTAATTGTGACCAATAGATTAGTGAGAAAACATAGTCTCAAATAGGGAAAGAACATTTACATAGTATGACTTCAAGATAGCAAGGCCTCATGAAATGCACTCTGGAGGTCTTAAGGAACTTGGCATAACCCCTAGTCATCATTTTGGGGTGCTAGTGGAAAATAGGTGAGATCCTAGAAAACTAAAGCAGCTGTAGTGTAGAACTCTGATATTGAGAGTCAGATGGAGGGAGTGTTAGAGGTCTCTGATGAACAAATCAGGTCTCTGAAGTGGCCAAGGACTTTGCCTTAAGTAAGCTGCTTAGCTGTGTACTGGGCAGTACATGGGGCCACCTCCTTGATGCTTTTCCCAAATGTCAGGAAGCTGAATTGTTCTTATATGTCTTACTTTAAATACAAGCAACACTAGTGAATTAGTAGTGCTGTACCAGAAGTGAAAGTGATTGAAATACTGTATCTCCACTGCTCCATGAGATGTCCTGATCTCTTATTCCTATTAATGAGTAGAAATAACTGTTCTAGCTGATGTTTCTTGAGGGATTTACTCTGAAAGATTCTTAGGCTAATATTATTGTCATTTATTGCTGACATATTCAGGAATAGTATTTGTTTAAACATTAGTTCATTTTATTTAATGCTTTATTAATGGAGTAACTTTACTTTAGATTACCAATAGTGTTCTAACCTGAGACCTCCCTTTGTGGCTACAAACTGTTCTTCATTTTGCCAGCAAGTTCTTGATCTGAACAGAAGTGAAGAATCTTTAAGTAGAACTTCTTTAGTCTTCAGGTACCTGGGGCCAAAATGGAATTCCAGAAATGCCTGGACATTGGCCAGAACGCAGGCCTTGCACAAGACAGGCACAAGCTGAGTGTGTGTACCTTATTTACCACAGGATGCAAACAACTCTGGCCAGGCTAGAGTCCTTAGACTCAGTGGCTCCAGGCTTTTTGTCCTCTTTTCTCAGGTTGCTTCTCCCCAAAACAGAAGGAGGGAGAGTAGAAAAACATGTCTGGGCAAGCCAGGACAGTGTATAAGCCTATTTTGTATAAGCCTGCTTAGGCCTACCACAACAAACACAGCTCAGCTTATACCTTTTTTTTTTTTTTTTTTTT
>VWZE01020833.1:215342-252138 GCA_013396675.1 Eubucco bourcierii | reverse complement strand
ACAGGTTGCCCAGGGAGGTTGTGGATGCTCCCTCCCTGGAGGTGTTCAAGGCCAGATTGGATGAGGCCTTGAGTAACCTGTACTAGTGGGAGGTGTCCCTGCCTATGGCAGGGGGTTGGAACTAGGTGATCCTTGAGGTCCCTTCCAACCTTACCATTCTATGATTCTATGATTCTATGATCTAGTTATAGTTCATTTGTGTGGAGCAGGTGGTCTGGAATATGATATATAGACTTCGTAATAGGGCTTACAAGAGAGATCTGGATTTAAAAACAAACAAAAAAAAGCACTGAAATTGCTTACCTTGTGAAAGAAATTAAGGTTATCAGTATGATATCACATTTATAATGATAACCTCATTAATTTAGCTGTCGAGTGTCACAAAATATCTCTTGTTCTCTGCTTGAATACTTTGCTTATGTCTTTCATTCAAGGAATTCCTGGCTTGGGGCTCTGATCTTGAGGGTTTGATATACCTCTGATACTTGTGTTGGTCAGTGTCTGTAAAGCTGGAAGTCAGCCTCTGTTTGGAGCTGAAACAACCACGACATAGAATTCTGATGCAATGCCAGACTGCCAGGATCCCAAAGGCAGACTGCACAGAAAGTCTTTGAGGTGCTTGTAGTCTTGGGATCCCAAATGCAGTTCACTTCTCTTGGAAGAAGGCAACTTAAAAGCCTGCGACTTAAAAGCCTGTAAAATCCAAAGAATTGATTAATCTGTCTCCTGAAGTTATTTAAAAATAACAGACCCAATCTGGAAACCAGGATAGTGTATGTCAGGATGGTAGAACTTAAGATAGTCTCTGGTGAAGCCTGACTGAAACTTCGTAAGTTTGCCAGAACTTCATGTTCCAATGAAAAGGGCATTGCTGATACATCTGAATTGTATAGAATACTTTTACTGCAGAGTTCTCAAATGTCTTGATTAAATGTTTTTAACTTATATTAACTACTCTCTAGGGTTTCAGTCCAAACCCAGTTAAAAAGACAAGAAAATCCAGGCTTTTCCCATAAACGTATTTGGGCTGGAAAGTGAATTCAGAGTTCATAATTTCAAACTGGAATGAAAAATTTTGCACTGATGATCAAATTAATCTTTTTTTCCTCCCTTTAAAAAAAAATAAAATATTTGATAGTTTGTATGCACTTAAGGGAGCATAATGAGGAAGATAAATTAATGCCTCCTGATTCCTAACCTCTTGTTCCATTCATTATCCTTCTTTGATTTCCACTAAATATAATGATGCCCCCACTACCAGATAGTTCTTTATTAAATTCCTTTAATAGGAGAGGAAAAAAACCCAACAAACTGCCTCCCCCCTGCCCCCCAAGCCATCTCAAAATGCTGCAAGTTCTGAAGTCATAATCGCATTTTACATATCATACAGACATACTGACAATGTTAATTAGTGAAAAAGGCTTGATTGTTCTTTAATTACTCTGCCAGGAGCTGGTACAAAACACGAAGCCACAAATTATATGACATACTATGAGTGGATTGGTTTTAATGATATCTTCATGTACCAACATGCATATTTAATAACTAGGCTTTAGTTATTAGCATTTTAACATGGCCATTAATAATAAAAACACTGAGTTATGCACATAAATAAGAAAATTATTGCTGCAGAATTTTAAAAGGCACTTGACGTGATGGTGCATTTTTATGCATTACAAAGTGCCCAGTATCAGCGTTGGGACAGGGTGTGCAGATTATAAAGATCTTCCTGTCATTATGTATTTTATTAAATGACTCCTTTTTGAAAAATATGCAGTCTGTGGAAGAGAGTATACCTCTCTGTTGGATAGAGAGTCAAATTTGTCTCATTTTCTGTGGCACTGAAGATCTGGCTTTCTTGAAAACTAGTGTTTGACTTTGGGGAGGATTCATTTTGCAAGTATATTTTTGCTGCCTCTGTAGGTTTAAGGCTGAAATGATAATTGGATGTAAGTCCCTGATTTCTACATGCTCTATTATGCATAAAATGTGAACAGTGAGCTTCCCAAACTGTCTAAGAAAAGATTGGACATCCATTGACTAAAACAAGTCTCATCCTTTTTACATGGAATAAATTTTCAAAGCAGTGCTATACTACCTTGAGTAAAATGACTATTGCTACTGACTGATAACAATAATGCTGGTTTAATTTATTATATTTATTACTGCCATATGAAGATGACATTTATGTATTGACTTTGATTTGAGGAAATGATTTCTACATTCAGGGGAAAAAAAGAAAACAGGTTATTCTCTTAATTGAAAAGTTCTGTTCACATATGAACGAACACTCTTCTCTTTACCTGTGCCATGTTTTGTAATATAGAATAGGAATAGCCATATGAAATTATAAAAAATTGCATCTACCTGATGGTAGGACAGTCACTTATTTTCTATCATTTGTCCATTCTCCTTCCCAAAAAAAAAAAAAAAAAAAAAAAAAAAAAAAAAGGAAGATGAGGCATTTAAATTAGATTTAATAAAGAGGAAAATGCATCAATACCCATTATGTAAGTATGAAAACAACTGGGCTTACCATTTTTATCTCCAGTTTTATAATACTGTCATTCTGCAGAAGAGTTTTTAGCTGCAATATCTCTTTCTCTCTACCTGTATTCAAGTGCACCCATGTCATGAATAAATTAAAAAAATGTATTATAATCACTTTTTCTTGATACCTAATGCCCTGCAAAAATGTCACGTTTCACTTTCACTAAACGCAATTGAAAAAGCAGATGGTTTGGCATTTTAGAGAGGTCATTCACAGGATTGCCTTGTTCCATTCAAAAAGATGCCTTGTCCATCCCAGTGAGGGGCTGAGACTACTGTAGGGCTGGTGGTTACTGTAGGACTTATGAGCTCACTCCTGGCAATTCATTATGCATGCATAATCACTTCCAGAAGAAATCTTCCAAAAATGTCAGATGTCACATTCTTGAAGGAAACCCAATGACGTCCACACTGTAATGTAGTGCAAGAGAATGGATTTTGAGCAGAGATAGTAGAATAATGGGTGAGAATCAACAAACACCCATTAGACCAGAATGTCCTCCTAATTTTCAGAAGGGAAAATCCTGATCCAGTACTGAAAAAAACTTGATGTATAAGATCTGGAATACTGTCTTCTAGACTAAAGGAGAATAACTGAAAGCTTTAAGGCAGAGAAATGACTGGCTATATGGTTGTATTTTAAACATATTCCTAGGTGTTCCCAAGAACTCAAAGGTGAGCTAACTTACACACACTTGTATACAGTTCTAGAGAAAATAATGCAGTGCTTTAGAGGAATGGATACTGTGAGAAGAAGCCTCTCTGTGGAAGCTTTTAGGTGTATTTAATTAATTGAGGGCTTTGATTTTGCATTCATCATGTATGGATAGAAAGCTGCTGTTTATCTTTGATTCTGAGTTTTGCACTCTCATTATGACTCACCTTTTCTTTGCAGTGGGAGAGAACAGCTCGTGGTCCGTAGTGCCAAGTGAAAATGAATGCATTAAGAAAATTCTGAAGGTGGCTGAAAGTGTTAATGATTTCCTGTTGTTTCTCTCTGGAGGCTGAGACTATTTATTGCCTGCCAGTTTAACTTGTCTGTTTTCAGATATTGCCAGCCTTCATTGAAGTGATGGGGAAAACAAGTGCTTTAAATTATTTGCTCATGTATTATTTTTCCGAATCCTCTGTGCTTACAAGAACACAAATATATGGCACTCATGTAATGATCAACTGTGTGTCTCATAGTCCTGTGAATGACCCTTTCCTGATTTATTAGATATTGTGTTCAAACTATGCTTTGAAGACAGAAGAGGGAGTTTCTTGCTTTTTTTCTGTCACTAGTCTGTCCCCTTCACACACACACAATTTTGTGAAATAATGATTTTTTCATATTTTACAGATGCGGAACCATTAAAATTGTGGCTGAATAGTTTAACAAATGGAGGGTTGATCTTCGCTTGTCTTGTACTGAATGTTTTGGGGTAAGCCCAGAACCCAGTTCCTGTGTTTTCAAGTGGTAGTGTGCAGTGCAATATCAAAGCACACACACACACAATTAAACTCTCAGCAGAACTTTAGCCTGAATGCTTGTTTGGTAAAAATTAATCTACTGGTAACAAATGTATAAAGAAACATTGCCACAAAAGGAAGGCAGATAAAATTCAGCCATTGTATATTGCTTGATTGTAGCCAGCTGTCTAATAGCACAGATGTGTCAGCTACTCACTTAGGAGATTTACTGCCCTCAGCTGCAGAATATGGTTATTTTTCTTCATTGAAGTGATATAAGGAGGTAGAGGGAAGAAAAAAGGGAGATAGAGGTACAAAACAAAAAAAAACCCAAATGGTAAAAGACTATAGGAAACTAGAGTTTATTAGGGTCACTATAATCAAAACAACTTATTCAGCTGGTCAGAAGGCCCTTGGTCTTGATTTGGATTGAAAGGAAGTCAGACTGTGGACACATTGAGGGCAGAATGCCAATATCGGATACTTTACCTAAATGCTTTCTGTCTTTGCTCCATCAGTCTCCTACTTGAGCGATTTTCTGACTTGGAGTTTTGTTACCAGCTTTTTCACAAACTGGAACTCGTTGTGTTGTAAGTGTGCTGATTACGATAAAGTTTGTCATTAAGATAAAGTGAGAAAGCATATGCATACTGTATTTTCTAGGTATTTATGTAGTGACCGGGTTGGCATCCATATTTACATAGCTTCATATTTTGATGTTTCTTCTGTCATTCAGAAAGCTATTTTCAAGTTCATTGAAAAATCCCACACTTGAAAAATGTGATACATTTCAACTCAGGCCACCACCTTGAGAAATTCATGAGATGTTTGCAGCTCTATATCAAGGTGACTTGGAAAATGTCTCCATTTGATTTGTAACCATCACTTGCATGTTTAATACTTTTAATCTTTGTGTTTACTAACCTCCCAAGGTACACAAGTCCACGGCAGCAAAATCTGAAATGTAGTGGGCACCACAATGGCACGATCAGTTGTGGTTACACAACCTGAAGGTAGTAAAACCAAAAAAAATCCAAATCCCATCACAGCCCCGGGAGAGATAAGTGAGATTTATACATTTGAGACTGCTGAAAGGAAGCTGCACAGTAGCAACAGTGTGCAATCATAAATTCGTAATGTGTCGCTATTGTGTCCGAGGGGATAAATATTCAGTACCTGTTATTGCCTGATAAATACATACATATGTATGGCTCCATTTTATGTGATAATGAGAGAATCTAGTTTTAGCATCTGCTTTTACCTGATAAACCAACTTTATTATTTTAAATAAACAGAAAACAGTAATTCATGTAATACAGGCACCATGAAGATGTGAAACAAAACCATCAGAAAGGAGGGAGGAAAGGAGTATGCCTCAGATCCTCATACCCTATTAAACAGGAGGCTATGCAAAGAATAATTACATGAGCTTGCTTTCTGTATGTTTTATTGGAAATACTCCTGCCTGCTTTCATAGTACATCTGTAAACCATTGAACAAAGTTTCATTTTGAATAAAATGGAATTAAGGACAAATCTGGCCATACCAAATATGACTGTTTTCTGGAACAATTCTAAATGTGTTTACTAGGATAACTGAATTTTATAACTCACCTTTGACAGAGACTGCTTCCAATGTATTTTAATAATTCGTTGTCATAAAGATTAAATAACAGCCAACAAATAAATAATAAGAAAAGAGAAGTGAAGAATTTCTATTTTACCTTACAGTTCTAGTCTTCGTCCATAACATGTGCCTGCACCAAGTGCAAGATAGTTGAAGTCCTCACCTTCCTTCCCAGCAGAGGTGGTAGGAGGAACTAATCTGAACTTAAGATCATTTCCTTCTCTGCTGGTAAGGTAAGAATCAGTTTTAGAAGGTTTCAGAGCTTTTAAACTTCTATAGCAATTTGTCAGCGTAAGTAATTTTCTGTTGAAGTTCCTCTTCCTTAAAGAAATTCTTTTTGATGAGAAATATATCTTAGCAAGGTGGTCCCCCAATACACAAAAGTATTTTTGTGAGAAAATAGAGAATAATATCTAAAATAAAGCAATATTGTCTGTCTGTTGGAAAAGTAGAGTGAGGAACTCTGTGATCTCCAAAGTTTTTTGTGCAGAGTGTGAGTCTGTGCAATGCTTTAATCTTTTTAGGAAAGATGGCCAAATTTTGTGATGTAGAAAAGCATTATTGTACTGCTGGCATTCATGCAACCTTCATTTAAACTCCTATTTTGGCTGCCACTGTTACACTTTGCTGCTGCTACTGCTGCCTTCTCATGGACCCTTTTATCGAGCAGCAGTTTGCACACATTTCCTTGTGCCCGGTGTCCCTTTCAGTTGTCCTCACCACACAGCTGATCACAGCTCTTTATTCCTGCTGACAGAGCCTGGCAGATGGTCTGTGTAGCATAAAAGCCTTTGATTTTGAGTGGAAAGGCATGAGAGTTGTCTTATGGGAGAGATGGCTTACTTAACCATTTACATGGATCAAGAGAAATAAATGCACCCCACACCTGATATTCATAGGTTAAGGTCAAACTCGTAAATATCCGTAGAATTAATTTGAACATGACTCTTTTATCTTGATTCTTCAAAGACACTGAAGTCACTGGTAGAAATACAGTATTTCATAAGGTATGAAAGCAAATTAGCCTTTCTTTCATTCTCTGACAGAATAAATATTTGCTTATCTGAATAAATTATGTATTCCTTTAAAACTCCTTCGTAACACAAGTGTGAGGATGATTAACTTCTTTGCATTACTAAGTGCCATTCCATAGAAAAGACATTTTTACAACAGCTCTTTCTCAGCTATGTGGATCATTCTGTCACACTTTCTCCCTATCCTTTTATGTGGGTAGCCCAAGGAAACAAGGCCAAAGCAGAGGTTTGCCATTTTGCCTCAGTGACAAATACCTCAGAGTCCATTTCCAGCTGAAACACAATGGTTCTGTCTTGAGGCAACTCAGGATTTCCTTACATTTATATTCCTTAGAGTTATAATTAATTAATTAACTCCCTGATGATTCTGCCAGCTCTCCTCTGTCACACCAAGCTGGTCTTATGTGAGATCCCTCAAGGCCATTCCAGCAACCTGCTGGATGGAGCTGGGCAGACTGAGCAAGCTGCAGCACCCTTCATTAGAAGGAATGCTCATTAGAGCATTCCTTTATAGATGTTGCAACTGAAATACTAGATGTAACAATGCATTCTCCTTTATCAGCAATAATTGAACTGTGGTCCTTATAGAATTAGTACTCATCTTGATGATATGCAGGATTTGCATCAAAAAACAAAAAAATAATTATAAAGTGAGTATTGCTGAAAGTCATAAAAGATATAAAAATGACAGAAAGAAGCAGGTGATTAATGTGAATCTGTGCCTGGGTGTTTTACTGGAACCATACACAGCTTGTATATTTAAGGACAAGGAATTCAGTGTGTCTGTACAAATGAAAGCAATTACTTTGCAACCACTTAGGTTTCATAGGGTGGCTATGTTGATGCCTTAGTTTGTATTAGAAGTGTATTTTCAAAACTAGTTTCCCAACGATCCCATTTTCCTTTAGTTTGTTTTGTGAGGCATCCAGTCTGAGAGACCAGACTGGATATAGTGCAAAGGGAAAGTGTGCAGTGTGGTCATGCAGATGCATGAGAGTTCCCCGTCTGTAATGATAGCAAAAGGGTTGATTGGCCCTGTCCTTGATGTATAAACACAGTCTGTAGAATAAGAGAACATCTCACCAACAGGTAAGTATTTATTTATGGATTTGTGACCAGGACAGTTCTAGCATCCACAGTTTCAAAGGACGAGAAATACACAGTCATGAATTATGAAGCTGATTTAAAAAGATATGTTAGAACAAGACACTTCTGTAAAATGGTTGAGTTTGGTTTTTTTTTCTAATGCTTGTTTACTGCAAATAAGAGTCTTCAAGAAGATTATTGTGGCCTAAGAAGCTTTTTAAGATACCTAGTAAAAGGTATCTGGAGGATAGAAAAATTTTAATTGGTAACAGCTTAACTTCTACGTTTTCTGGGTTTTTTGGGAGTTCTGGGTTTTTTTGTTTTGTTTTTTTTTTTTTGTGGGGTTGGGGTTTTTTTTTCTTGTTTTGGTATTTTTTTAATNTGATCCTCCTAATTTACCTTACACGTAAGGCAAACCTTGGGGAAAGGTACAGGGGTGGGGAGAAGGTGGAAGGGTGGTTGGGAGCCCCTCCTGGGGTCTCTGATTCCTGGGAGGGGAGTTGTGTTGCTGTATTACCTTTTACTTGTATATTTCTGTAAATATTCTGTATGTAGTGTAAATATCTGCTGTACATTGTGCTCAGCTGTAAATAGAGCTTCATCATTTACCTTCCAGCCGACTGAGTGCTAGCCTGGGTCATTTTTAGAAAGTGTGGGGGGGTGGGGAACTCCCAAACCTTCACAGTTGGGAAATAATTTTTGGAATTAGCTTTTTTGGAAGAGATTAATTTTCCATTTCTTGATGTCCTCAAATCAAGACTGAAACATAATCAAACATAGTCCAGCTAAGCATAAATTCTTGATCCTACTGCAGGAAGAACTGTGATACACAGTAGGCTGAACAAAACAACATTAGATAAATACACTTTTCTGGCCCTAAAGTTTGTGAATCCATATTATCAAATTTATCTGTCAGCCTCTTAAACACCTGAAGCCTCATTTTAAGCTACTCTATAACCACAAGTTGCCTGATGCCTATGCTATCAAGTTTCTAGCGTGTCCTTACTTCTGGAACAAGTATTTCTGTCACTCCCACTCTCAAGGCACTTCTTCCAGTCAGAACCTTCACAAAGATAAGATGTTCAACAAACAAGAAAGTACAATACTCTTCTGACAGGTGGTGATGTAGCCTTAATTAATCAAACATACTGCTTGAGATTTTTTATGAAGAGCCTTTCAAGGGCATTCACTAGCTGAGGGTGGGGAATAAACATGGTTAAAAGGAGAGCTGAGATTGTTTTCTACAACTGAATTAGTCATTTCATTTTATCAGATTTTTCTGCTAAAGTCTACCATATGATTTTGTTTTCTTTTTCTTCACCTCCCCCCTTTTTTCCACCTCCATTTTTTTTTCTTTTCTTTCATGTGTGTTAGAGCGTACCTATAAATAATGTTTATTAATACCGGGTCACAAATCTGTGGTTCTTCATAGATCACTAGACATTAGATGAAAAATAGGGCAGTACAAATGGACCAAACAGACTAGATTTTCACACCAATAAGGAAGAAATAATTTTACTTCAAAAGTTAAACAGAGTATAATATGAGTAACTAAAGAAAAGCAATTTAGATAGGACACAGAAAATCTGTGTGATTTATAAATATATCACAGATGCAGTTGGAGAACATATACATAATGAAAAAAATACAATAGTTAAGATTATTTTGAAAACCATTACTAAGTAGTTAACTTATTAGTACAGAAAATCTGTATTTAATATGTGTTTAAAGAAGCTTTTTGAGAATGGAGATAGAAATCCCTGTGTGTATGCATACTCAGCACTCAGGCAGCACATCCTGATGCTGAATCCTGATTTTTACTGATTTTTACAATGATCTTAAGTCATATGAGGTCATTAGAAACAGTGCCACTTTATTTTCATCCAAGTGATTTTAGGTTTGCAAGTACAGGCGACTTTGTGAGCAATCTCATTTGCCCAATTTTTGCCTGTGGAATGATCTCCATCTCACAGACTCACCTGTCTCTAAGATTTCTGATTTGTGTCTGTTGTCTAACTACCCAGCCTCTTAAGAAAAACTGATCTGATTTAATCTGCTTGTGTAGTAGCTTTGTATATGTTAAATTGCTCCTTTTCTTATTCTATCTCCTAGTAGTCAATATAATTTGCAACTACCTTACACTAAGTAGTGGATATAGAAGCTAGAAGAGCGTCAAGTGAATGATAGCTTTGTATCTTTCCTGCAAACTACAAATATTCATATAAGGGACATAAATCCAACAGTAAATAATAACTTTCAGATGTATGACATATGTTCACAAATGGTTTTGACTCACTTTCCTCCATAGTGATGTGTAAAATAAGATACAATATCTTATATAAAAAAAAAATCATTAGAATATGGGTGAGGGAGTTGCTTATATCGATAGAAGCTTGAAAAATAAATTTCAGTGCTGAAGTGTTTAACATTCTTACTGCTCAGTAAGAATGGTCTGTTGTTTGTGTTCTGCAAATTAGCAGCATCAAGGCCAGTTGCCTGGAGACAGCATAAATATTTCTGTGTTTTAAAATTAAAGGAGCCCTGGGAATTATATGAAAAATATGTTTAATTAAGTAGGGACAAGTAGGGAATGAGATGTATTTAATTTAAAGATAGTTTAGTAGGACCCTCACTTTATGTGATTGTTGCTGGTGGAGAAGCTGTCCCATGAAGTTGAACCTGCTGTCTAATCCCCTTCTTATTTTCTCAACTAAATAAATTCTCAACTGGGAAACAACACAACAAACAGAAAATCAGTTTGGCCAGGAGATTGAGGCATATGTTTCTCATTCTAGTTGACTCTACCCAGATTTCTTCCTTAAAGCAGTAAGTTTCACTCCCTACTCGGAGTTACTATTACTTGGAGTAAAATACATTGAGTTGTGTAAACTGTGTTGCTGTTCCACCAACCCCACGCCAAGTATCTCTATGATAGTCACTTTCCTTACTTCTCAAATGGGTTGCCAGGGAAAACTAATAAAAAGTGCTCTAAACTGAAAAATACTAGGATTTTCTTTACAAACATTTTTGCTATATTAAGATACATTTTTAAACCTAGTCTGCATAGTGAAACAACCTATTTCTGATGAAAGATTCTCTGTGCTTACAAAGTTCCTCCTCCCAGTCTGGCCAGCACCCGGCTGACAGCGGCTCCTCAGGAGCAAAGAAACAAGGGATTTGTGCTCTTCTGAGATTCGGTGACATCAGTCACTACTGCAGGCACATGCTTCTCCTTCCCATTGTGCTCCATCAAAAACTGTATGAGTGACATGGCAGACAGCTGAGGTAGCTTTTTGAATGTTTCAGTGCTGTGTTTTGTCAATCAAAATTTTTTAAAAAGATGAAGCTCAAGATTTGTGAAGATGCCTCAGCATAATAAATATGCTTGTTACACTTATGGAAATGCGTAGTAAATACAGTTAACGACTAAATTTTCATTTATAATTGAGGTATGCTGAACTGCCTAAAACTTTTCTGCTCTATGATGTTTTTTAGAATGTACCACTGAACTAATGCAGCCCTTGCTTTCCAGTTGAGACTGAGAGAACCTCCTTTCTCTTTACAGCATCTTAGGTTATAGGGACCTAATGACTATTAGATAAAGAGCAGAGAAGATTTTGACTCTGTTTTGAATTTCAGCGCTAGCTTCAGAAGCAGCAATATCAGCAAAGAGTCTCTCTGCTCAGAAAGTGTGGAAGGATAGCTGAGTGGTCAGTATTGTTTTAAGTGTTAGATTATTTATGAAAACTGATCTTTTGAAAGGTATGTATGATGATAATATGAATGTGAATTTATAAACTGGCCCAATTTCTAACTGAAATTAGCATTTCAGTTTGTCTGTGCAACTACTTTTCATGTAATCCTAAAGTGGCTGAATGATTTATCTTCTAATTGTGGCCTTTACTCAGCTGATCTTGCACAGTGCCCAGGAGAATGAAAATCTGTCAACAGAATTAAGAACTTCCACCTCAAGCATAGTTCTTCTTGAGCTTCAAACAATGCTGCAAAATAGATGAGCCTTAAAGCTAGTTCTCGAGACTACATAGAGCTGGGTTACCTAAAGTAGGTTGCTCAGGACCATATATAGCAGTGAATATCAGCAAGGATGGAAACTCCACAACCTCTATGGGCAGCCTCTTTTAGTTTTTGATCACCCACAGAGTAAAAACTTTTTTTTGTTGTTGTTGTTTTTTTTTTTTTTGTTTAAGTGGAACTGATGGCAGGGCCTTTTCTGCCTAGGTGATTTCCACCTGGTCCGTTCCCAGCATGTATTGGTACATGAGGTTGTCCCTCTGGAGCAAGACTTTGCATTTCTCTTTGTTGAACTTCAGGAGGTTCCTGTCAGCCCATTACTCCAGCCTGTTCAGGCCCCTCTGATTTGCAACACACTTATCTGGAGTAATCTACCAATTTTGTGTCATCTATAAATGGAATGAGAAAAATAGTACTATAGATTTGAAAAAAAATCAGATGCTTCACCAGCACAACATCTGAAACATAGCACTGCAAGAAAGTGCTGAAATGTGGAACTGAAAGGGTTACCAGCTCATTTTCTATTATTCACCTGCCTTACAGCACTTGCAAGAATCACTGGCATGATCTTTTAAAATTCACCATTTTTGGGGAACTTTTAGACCTGAAACTCTAAAGTGGTGTAAGCTTTGTGCACTTTTAAAAGAGCCATAAAGAAAAATAATCTAGTAAGCTCCTTTTGTCAAGTTTACATATAAAGTAAGGAAATTAATTAACTTGGTGATCTTCCCAGTAAATGTCTCCCACCACAAGTAACTGTAATATCTTTATTAACAATATATGTCTGAGTTAATAATTTTAAATATTTAATTATGTCATTAAAGAGAATGAAAGTGCAGTAGTTTGAGAACTGATTGAGGGGACTTGAATTTCATTCACAAATTTACTGGGTTTCTAACTTTACTGTGTTTTTTTGTGACTTGACACAGGCCAGTTAGCAGAGAATTGGCAGAGAAAAACTGAACTATTCAGTCAGCCTTCCCAAAATGAGAAGCATATGGTAGACCTCTCATGTAGCAGAGTCTGTAGGATACTCTTTTTTAATGTATTCCCACTCACTGCAAACCATATATTCATCCCAACTGGTAGGAAATTCTTCAGTCTAAAATAAAAAGTAAAGAAGCCCTGGTTATGTTGGTGGTTGTCTCTCCCAACTCTGTGTTTGTCAGATTCTACTTTCTTGTGATCTGTATTTGAGAAAGCTAAATATAATGGTCTTTGCAAACATGTTACTGCAGTCCTCGTAGATTTGCCAAGATCAGATTTGTAGAAGAATTGATTTTTTATTAGGTCTCCAAGGTAGCTGGAAAAAGAAAACCTAGAAAGCTTCTATGCACATGTGCCTTTCTTCCAGCATGAAACAGAAGTAGCAACATGAAACAAAACTGAGGTACACAGAAATCATTAGCTACCTATAAATTAGTCTGACCGAGGGAACAGGGATAGCATCTATGTGACAGAAGCAACATTACCAGAAATAACTGTATTGATATTTTAATTGCAAGGTACATAATTTCATTTCCAGGCTGTGAAATACCAAGATGTTCATGTAAAGAGAGATGGTCATTTGTCACAAAACTAGCACCAATGTTGGATCTCTGATATTTGGTATCCAACAGAGTTATAAATTGTGTTGTGAAGAATTACTTTTTTAAGTTCTTTTGTATGTCTCCCTTAAGGTTTAGGACTGAGAGATCAAAGGTACAGTGGCTGTTTTGTATGTTTCCTTTCTGAAGGTCATAGAAATGTTGAGCTGGACAACTGTAGCTTTCATTCTGCTTGAGGTATTAAATCTTACACTCGATTAGCCTGGAAAGTGCCATGTGTCTGGTACAGGCAGGTATAGGCCCCTGCCCCCGCCTTGCCCCTCTAACAGCGAGGGCCGAGGCTCACTAAGTCCTGATACAGATCATCTCCACGCCCCCAGATGTCTAGGCCCTCTGGGCCTAGAAGGCCTTTAGTTGCTTGGAGAACTCGGCTCTCCTACTAATTAGTAATTGGCCACAGCACAACTCGTAGGGTATAAATGTAGCCTTGTTGTAGAGGGAGGGGTTCTCTCCACCTCAGAGCAGGTTGGCAGTTAAGCCTCTCCCCTGAGAACAGGACCTTGTCTAAGGGGTCCTCCTCCAGCCCTGGTGAGTGTATATTTGTATATCCTGGGTAACTGTGGAGTGATTCTCCTTTTCTGAGTAACTGTGTGCACATTTTGGTTCATGTCTCCAGATGGTTTAATTGGTTGTGCAGCCTTACAACTTTTCAGTCATTACTTAATAGAGAGGGAACCTAAATAAAGAAATTATGATGTTATGTTCTATTGTTTTAGATGACAAATAGCTCTGAGTTAACACAGAGGATGAAACGGAGGGATAAGAAAAGGAATATGAAGCTCTTCCTGGAGAGGAGAAAAAATGAGGCAGAGGTTTTTCAGGGAGCTATCTGCAGTGTTTGCATCTCCATTTTCAGGCAGCTTCACTCTCCCTATTTTCTGCTCTCCCGCTTGGTGGAAGCTGCCTGGGCTGCTCACAAAGTGCATAAATGTGTGCAGACGCAGTGTCACAGCAGCAGTTCTCCATACCTTAGCTCCCCTCGTGCTTCATGTCATGGCTGACTCCAACACTTACCGGGTTGGTGAGGTTGAGAGTTTTGGATGGGGCAGAAGTGGATTCTGAATTTTGTACTGTTCTGTAACTTTTCATGGTGCTATGCTGTGTGCTGATAAGAAGGTAAAGATTAAGTTAAAGGACTGGTGTTATTTAATTTTGTTTCAGTGTATTTGTTTACAGCTTAGAACAATGTTTGTTTGTTTTTTTTTTTCTTTCCAAACTTAGCTTTTGATTAGCTTCATAATTTTTCATTAGTTGCATGATCAGCAGAGAGTTTCTTTCCCATTTGTCAAGGAAATGCTTATTGGTTTGGCTTTTTTTTGACTTAATGTTTCTTAGTGACATTCTCAAAACAAAGATTTAGAGAGTGCACTCAGGTATTAAACTACACCTTATCTGTAATAGTACAGTGCTGCCTCTTTATCATCTCTTCAGTGTGTGCCTTGTTATTAAGTAACTTCAAGATGGGGATTCATAAATGAACATCTCTCAGTCGTATGGTGTGAGTGAGGTAACCAAAATCACACTTGTATTTTCTGTTGTCTTCATAGGTTTCAATACATTGTCCTTGTCTCTCTGTTCTTAAAGGGAAGAGGCCTATTTGCTCTCAAATACTTGATCTGGTTGGGAGGGAAGAGAAGTGAAGGAAAGGGTGCAGCTCTTCTCTGCAATAAATTTGTATGCTTGCACAGAGGAGGACTGCTCAGGATCTCTGAGAGTACTTTCTCTTAGTTCGAAATAATACTGTAGTAACATTAGCAAGTGACTGTGAGCAGTACTGAGTAGCATTATGCCAGAAGCAAGTAATCTTCTATCTAGATAGTTAATAAAGAACAAATAAATATCCAAATTAGTATGGGAAAGCACTTCTTTGGCCTGAAACTAAGTGATACCTTAGAAGTTTGATGTATGGTGTGTAATAAGTTAATAAATAAAAGCAGAAAGCTGTGTGAATAGAAATGGCTTTCATCTGTTCAGTGTGTGCTCATCTAACAATGTTACTGTAATGTGTCTTTAAGGTTTTTTTTTTTTAGAAGGATAATTCAAAACACTGAAGACCTAGAGATACTCTGCTTCTCCGTTGAAGGGTCTGTACTTTTCTGACTTGTCACGCAGATTTCAGTAAAAGCTGTTTGTAAGCAGGGATTTTTGTAGGTGCTGTAAGTAGGAATGTGCTGTGCTAGCATAAGCTCACCCCTCCTTGTACAAAATCGGGTCCATCAAAGGGGTTTAGTACACAACTAAATGTGACTCGTGATTAGTTTCATTGACTCCAGGAATGTTTATGTGCCTGAGTTCTGTTGAACAACATTTGCAGAAACAAAGCAAGAGTTGTGTGTTAAACACTGAAATAACAAAGGTAGGGACAAAGGGACGTAGTCTTGATTAAATCCAAATAACGTTTTAGTTGTTCTTTTTTACAGCCTGAGAGCACATTTAGTAGGCAAATTTACTTCAGAATTGCTCCCTGAATTTTTATGTCAAGGCTTAATATTGTCTTCCTTTCCTTCCCATAATGCTTTATATATCTCACAGTCACTTTAATCCAATTGAGAACAACGATCGTCCGATTTGTGTTCAGGTTTCTTCTTAAAACTGCCTCTGTACAGTTTTCCTATCCTTTCACCAGTATGAAAGATCTCATTCAAACAGTAAGTGAAAAGATAAACTCCTTTACTTGAATTTGCCTTCTTTCAGTATCTTGGGTTCTTTGCTGCAGTTGTCATTGTTGAGTGGCATGATGGGCCACAAATTCTCTTTTTGTGTGTCTGTGTAGCATAAGGTGAAGCTTTGACGTTCAGCAGATAAATAATCAAGAACAAAACCAGTTATACTTACAGAAGTCTCAGCATGGAACCAAAACAGTTCACTTGTGTGAACTGGTGGGTCTTAGCTCCCCTCACTGACTTTGAGATTGTGGTGACACTGTTTTTCCCTTCTCAGGACTTTTAGCTAGATTTCAGGATAAAAATACCTTTCTGGAGAAAGAGAAATGATAGCTATGAGATTTCCAGTGGTTTGGGTTTTTTCATTTCTTTCAGTCTTGTATCTTCTCTCTGACATACCGCCAGCTTTGAGTAAAGAGATTGCAGCATGTAATTTATATAGATGACAAGCCTGGTTACCAGATTTCCTGGGCGTATTGATGACTACAGAATTCAATTCACTTCAGTTTATACTTCAGCTTATGTCATAATGACTTACAGTAATTAAGCAGCTTTCTCTAATGTTCAAGTCTGGCAACTTAGAATATGTTTCTCATATTAATCCAAACGTTCTGCCAAAGAATCTGGAATCTTATTCCTCTGTTGATTTCAATCAGGCAGTTTTGTCACTGTGATTAGTTAAAATTAAGAAAACTAATAGAACAATTAATTATTAATTAATTATAAATTAGTACTTGTACATACGTCACGGGAAAGCCATGTCAGTTGTCAGAGTAGAATGAAATTGGATGGGACCCATCAAGCACATCATGTTGATTTTCTCCTGGGTATTTGTAGTGGGAAGGGCCAGTTTTACTACAGCACAAACTCAGACATGAGGAAGTATTCCTTTCATGTGAAAATCAGAGAAAAAGATACTGACATAGCCTGTGCTGCCCTTCATACTAGGATGTCCAAATCTACTCAGGTCACTCATTTAGTTCAGTTCTGCATTGGCAGCATCATTCATATCAATTTATTAGCATAGCTGTATTAGCATTTATTTTCTTTAAAAGCTTGCTGTCATAACACCTTGACTTTGTATCATTGCTTTCCATTCTAATAAAAAAATGTGGGGCCTTATAACCTTTCTAGATGATGAAATAGCTGCTGATCACTTCCTGACACCTCTCCAAAGTGCTGGTGTCCCATCACATGCCCAATGTGTGCTGCATGGGTGCATACCTGATGTATGTGAGCTTAGCAGGCTATTCTTGATGTGCATATCCCCTGGTCCTCCTCCAGCATGCTGGGCTGCTCCACTTGCCCCTTTGTGTCCTTGGCAGGATGCCTTTTCAAACCCACAGACACTGGTCTGTAGGGGCTCCAGGTGTTACTTTATATCATAGTGATAGCCCATCTGTGTGTGTGGTTGTTGTGTTTTAAATATATGAGCTGCTAGTGTCACAGGGGCACTGCAGCATCTGTCTTAAGTCTTGGTTTTTTTAAATGAAAAGTTAGGTCTTGCTTTTGTCTTTGTTCCTTCTTGAACACTTTCCATAGAAGCTCTTCACTCTCTTCCTCCTCTGATGTGCTGGTTACAGAGCCAGATGTGCAGGTTATGTGCAGCTGCCCTATCTGTCATGCGAGTCTGTTCTTTCTCCCTCAGACAGCATCATGGCTGGTGCTCCACGTTCAGTCCTCATTTACCTCCCCATTCATCCCTTGGGCTGCCACTCCTGTGCTGTCCTCTCCTCTCTATTTCCACCTTCAAGTCTGGCACCCAGAGACTCAAGGCCAAGTAGCAGGGGGAATTCCAGAGTCACACTGCATGTAAGCCAACATACAAGGCTTCACCTCCCAGCACTCATTAAAATCCTTGCAGAGGATAATAATGGAAATGCTTAGTAAACAAAATATTTATTAAGGGGAAAAAAGAAAAAATCACTGTACCTCCTACTCTTTCCCTTTATTCCATGTGGCTGAGTGCCTTTATCTGGGCAACTCTATTCATAGTATATATGCAGTAAAAGTAGCAAGAAAACTTACTTATTTAGATCACTTTACAAAACTTCCCCTCCATGCATTTATCCAGAACTAATTATGCTGCCCTGTAGGATCAGTGCTTTACTGATTTAAACATGTCATAACAATAGTCACCAATTATTTTTTCTCCTTCAAAAGGCAAATAGCTCTATGCTAACAATTAGGGGGAAAAAAGTCTTTATACTTCATTTATGTGATTTTTTTTTTTTTTATATTAGCATTCACTTTTTCAAGCAGGCATTTGATACAGGACAAACAAGAATATTACATAAATACATAAAAGGGTGGAAAGCAAAAAAAAAGTATCTCAAAAGAAAAAATTATAGTAATCTCTGTGATAAACAATTATCAGAAATCAAATACTGAAACTGCATTTGATCTTGATTGGAGTATATGCAGCAGGTAGGCCATGTTCTTACACCATTTCTTGGAATTACAGTAGCAATCCTTACACCTTTAAAATGCATAGTATGCCTAATTTATTTTTAGAACTTTCAATTTGCTTTTCTGCAATGTTGAGTACTATGTGCTTCTGCAGTGACACACACTATCTACCAACAAAATATTTTGGGGGTAAGTACTACTTGCTTTACATGAATTATTGCATTGACCCCCTAAGGATTGTTCATTTAAGGAAAGTTGATTTGTTACCTTTCCTTGTCTGTTCTTTTATCTTTGTAATTAACTATACAAGTCACCAGAAGCGTTTGTCAATTCAGCTTGAGTGCAGTAGTCATTTTGTGCTGAGGCTTAGAGCTGATTTAGTGTTTCTACAATAGTTGAGGCTTGCTACTTGAGCCAGTTGGCATTAGGGTGTTCAAAATGTAGGGAATATTTGGGAATTGCTTTTTCTTTTTTTCTGTCATGTAAACTTTACCTTTCTAATTTGAGACTAGAAAGGTTTGTGCCCATCCAAATTTATGATGTGGAATAATTTAAGGATTTTGAGTATATAAAACAGTTGTTGTATTTTTAGTAATACAACCAATTCGTCTACATAGTGTAAAGAGCATGTGGGTAGGTGAAGTCCTTATGCTGAACACTGAGGCTGAAATTTATGCAAGATAGATGCTTGGGTAATTTGCATGCCCAGACTTCTCTGTTCAGACTGCACAGCAGCAAGGTGTTCCCTGGCAGCTCTGCTCACCACCTTGTGCATAGCTGTAGTCATGTGGTCTATGCCATTTGGGTGATGCCAGCAGGGGGCTTTCCCCTGACTGCATCCCTGCATGTGCAGGGCTGCACAGGTGACAGTGACAGAGCAGCCCCTGCACAAGCTTTTTGCCACGACTTAAAAGTAGGTCTCTATGACTGGAATAAGTAACACATAGTGATAAAGTGTAGGTGTGGTGTAGTGCAGTAGAAAGCAACTTCAACCAGATAAGGGGCCTAGCTGGTCATACTCAACAAGTAGTACTTGAAGTTGTGTAGTATTAGTGAGTTGGGTAATACTCTCTGATACTTCTAAAACAGGTAACTATTTACTGTATACTGTGTATGTCTGACAACACCCATTAACCAGTGGCCATATTATGTTTGTGTTATGAGCAGGTAGGATTTCATAGCCTAGATTGGGAACATATGCCCTTGTTCCCTACAGAGCACAGCCCTTTTCCTGCAGCTGCTCATATCTTTTCTTCAAAGCTTAGCTGGGCTGTGGTTTAGAGTTCTTTGCGGGTTGATGTAAGATCACTTTAAACTCTGCAGAGCTGGTGCTTAAATAACATTCAAATGAGCTCTGTTCAGCCTCTAAGCTACTGTTTTATGAGGTCTGCTTCACAAAGCAGTGCAGGCTTTCGTGTCTTTCTCTAGAGGAAGAAATCTGAGGCTTCACTCACATGAAAAAAATCTTGGTATGATTTATTTACAGGTTAAGGGCCCAAGCACATCCCTATAAATAATTCTTTAGCCTCATTTTTTTCCTTTGTGAACTTTACATTTTTTGGGTGCCTCATAAGGCCTCTGAGTTATTGCAATGAATACTGCTAGATTTTATTTACCACTTTGGGAAAGACAAGTTGTTTTCCTCCAACCCAAAGAACTAAAACCAAAAACTAAAACTGTGTAAGCTGATGTTTGACATCCTTTATTCTGCCAATTTCTACCATAATTAAATTTATTTTCAAATGAGATGCCTAACTACAATTGGTCTATCTACTTTAATATGCATTTCAAGATGCTACAAGTATTCCAAATTGAATATATTTCAAATGTGATTTTGGATCTGTAACCCAAAACGGGGTAGCAGAAGGGTATAACATAGCAGGGGGGAAAGTATTTCTTTTGTTTTCATAACTTTTTTCAAAGACTAAGCATAGTTCTTTTTAATTTGTAAATTACAACCATTAACATGGTTTCCTAGAAGTCTTGCTCTAACACATTCTGCTCTCCACCGTAAAATGTTTTTACAGTGATGTTAGTCATCATGAGTATGCATTGAAGTCCTCGTTAACTATGAAGTAAAGTTAAAATAATGTAGTTAAAGAGCTACAAACCTGAACACCAGAACATTAACATAATTGCTGCTTTACAGAACAAAGCCAGAATTGTAGAATTATACCATTTCTTTGAAGATACATCCATAAAGAGATTGTCCTTTGGCACTGATTTTTATTGTTGCGATCAATATAAATTTGTCTTTTCAAACCACTTTCTGATATTTTAGTATCTGATGATCTTAGCCTTGTGTGTGGGAATAAAATACAATTAGATTTTTCTTAGTGGTCTGCCAGATGATCTGTAGTGGAATGACCCTGAGGTCAAAGATATAACAGGCTACTTGCTGCCTTTAATGGTGGTTTTTACTGGGACTATTTTTATTAGAGTTACAGTGGATGCTGTTATGCCTCTAGTGAGTTAGGGACATGGGATGTGTACACCACCTGTCATCCCCTCTTAACTGCTCTGATCTTGCATGCACTGGTCGGAAAAATTATTGTGCCATTTTTCAGTTGCAGCCTGCAGTGGTTTAACAAGCTACTGACACTTTTTCACAATTATCAGTTGATACAGACAAGCATTTTTGAAGAGAACCCTAAGGCTAACAATAGTATTTATATCATCTGCCATTCATGGAAAAGCAGAGCCAATAAAGTAGGCAGAGGTTCTGGTATGTGTTCCTTTTGCTCATTAATGTTTCAGCTGATTCTGTGGGTGTACTGTGGAAGAGTGGTTGCTTTCATTTTCTCGTGAAAGGAAGATGCTATATTTCTTATTCGGGTCTATTGCCTGTGAGATTCTGCTTTAAGCTTTTTCTTGAAGGACGCTGTTCATCTCCTTTATAAGTGTGATGCATAACAGAAATGTATGTGCATTGAACAGTGCTGGACTGGCCTTGAAAAAAAGTGTGCTGCAGAGATGGTATGTGAGAAATGCAGATCGTGAAAGAGAGAGCCTGCTTCAATAGGAATTGCCTGCAGCCTTTCAGGTTCTGTATCTGCTTTAAGGAGGAGGAGACTGGCTCTCAAAGGCAAGCCTCTCCTTTCTGTAGTTGCGTGCAAAAGCCACTGTGCCATTTTTTTTCTCACCCTGTTTGTCTCCCTTGATAGGAAGAGTATCCAGTTCCCACTGCTCTTCTCCCTGGCTGTCTTGCAATACTCTTCTGTTCGTTCCCAGTGTTACTTTGAGTTCCTGCTCAGATGCTTAAACCTCACATCACTTTCCATCCCTTAATAACCTACTCAGCCTAAAGTTTGTCTGAATTTAGCCTATACCATGGCACTTCAACAGCTGCTCTGTCACCCATAAACCCTCCCTAGCAAAGAAGGGTGATTCAGTAAAGGAATGGAAACCTATGGGATGAAAAGAAAGTGCATTTAGTGGAACAGCAAAATTAATACCAAGGTCATAATAAAATATACAGAGTTATACTCAGCCCAGTAAATATATGGTGGCCATAATGAATGGGAAACTAGTCCTCCAAATAGTGGCTATAAAACTCCATATTGACTGAGGCAGGCTGGTGGCGTCTGATTTATTTTAAGATAATTGATTGACAAAGAGCCAGAAAATCCATTCTACTCACCCACTCACATTTATTTAAAAGTATCACACGTGTTTATGCCCAAAGCAACCCCCTTTTTTTTTTTTTTAATGAAAACTGTCTTTAACAGAAGTGATAACTGGGTTTAGATCTCAAAGTGTCATTTTTGGAGAGAAAATATGCTCTAGGAGATAAAATGGGACTGGTTTAGAGACTTCTGTCCTGGCTTGGATTGAGAGATAGTCCAGATTTGTGATGGGGATGGCATTAGTATGTAAAGTACCTTGATAACAAACAACATTGTATTGGAATTGATATCTATTGTTTGATGTAGTGTCATGTGCTTAAACATGCATGAATGCAGGGTTCTTTACCGTTTTATTATTTATTTCATAGATGTTCATTTTCAAATAAAGACCAAATCCAAAGAAGACTCTTTAGAAGAAATTCCAAGGTGTCAATGAGTATATAAAAGTTGCTTTTTAAAAATTTTTTGTGCCTTAAAATGGCATTCTGTGGGGCAGAATATGGATGAGGTTTGCTTTTATTATTTAGAAACTAGTCATTGAAGTTCAGGATAACTTAAGTGTGGGTATATGGCTGTCATGGTTAAATTACGATTCTAAACTAGAAAGAAAAAGTTGTGTTCTAATAGTATCTTCAGTAGACTGAATCATATTTGACAGTTACTATATCTGAAAATAATAGATAGTATAAGAACTAGTAACAGACTCATTTTAAATGCTGAAGACGAGATTAAGTGAATTTGGAACCTGTTTGCAGCAGTGGCATAGCATTTTGTCTCTTTGCACTTGAGGTTTTGTTGGTCAATGAAAACAGTGCTTCTCATCAGCTTCATTTATTGCATTCACCTGTTCTTTCCACTGCTCACCAGTAGTCCATATTATCCCAAACAA
The DNA here is from genome assembly GCA_013396675.1 of Eubucco bourcierii. Classification (NCBI taxonomy): domain Eukaryota; kingdom Metazoa; phylum Chordata; class Aves; order Piciformes; family Ramphastidae; genus Eubucco; species Eubucco bourcierii. Next base: position 229,164 of record VWZE01020833.1, on the reverse strand, counting down.
TGTGAAATAATAAAGTACTACTGAAATGTCATGGTCCAGAGAGAAAAATACAGTAATCAATCTCATACTGAGAAATCAGAAATGAGAATAATACATAGGAAGATCAGGGTGACCTTAAAAAAGCATTAATAGAAATGGAATTAAATGTTCCAGTACAAGGTCAGGTACTTAAGAACTATCAATAAGAAGTCTATTGCAAATTGGAAATGAGTGATAAAGACAGAGACACAGTTAATCATAGAATAATTAAGTGATGCAGCTCTGACAAAGACAAATGCCTTCCTAGAATGTCTATGTTCAGAGGCAGGGAAAGTATTTGTGCTATTGTAACTGGTCTTGGTGAAATAAAGGCTGATCCTATTTGAAGACTACTAGCATACTTTCATACATCTAACATAAGAATTATCTGGTTAAAGAGAAATACAGAAATCAGAAAAAAGAAACCCCTCATGTTTGTAAATTGTTTGCTCGCATGAGAGGACATGAAATCACAGCCTGGTGACTTTAGATCCACCTTCACAGCAGGTGCTTCTTTACCCTAACCTTTTCACAGCACCAGCCCTTTTCAATTACAAACAGGAGGCAAAACTGCTGATCTAGTCCCATTTCTGATTTTATCTCATTTATTTTATATGTACATGTACAAGTTGTAGAGGGTTTTTTCGAAGGTGGACTTTTGAAGTGAAACACATTTATTAAAGAATGTGTGGGATGTAAGAACAACAGAGGATTTATCTTATGGTGCAAGATTGAAAAGATCTCTGCTTAGCTTAGAAAACTCGAGTCTGCAGGAGGGTAGGATTTCTTTCTTTAGAAGTCCCATTGATGTCTTCAGTAGGGATCTGGGGGTGCTGATTGACACCTGCCTAAACATGAGCCAGCAGTGTGCCCAGGTGGCCAAGAAGGCCAGTGGCATCCTGGCCTGCATCAGGAATAGTGTGTCCAGCAGGAGCAGGGAGCTCATTCTCCCCCTGTACTCTGCACTAGTTAGGCTACACCTTGAGTATTGTGTCCAGTTCTGGGCCCCTCAATTTAAGAAGGACATTGAGGTGCTTGAGTGTGTCCAGAGAAGGGCAACGAGGCTGGTGAGAGGTCTCGAACACAAGCCCTATGAAGAGAGGCTGAGGGTGCTGGGATTGTTTAGCCTGGAGAAGAGGAGGCTCAGGGGAGACCTTCTTGCTGTCTACAACTACCTGAAGGGTGGTTGTAGCCAGGAGGAGGTTGCTTTCTTCTCTCAGGCAACCAGCACCAGAACAAGAGGACACACTCTCAAACTGTGCCGGGGGAAGTTTAGGCTGGAGGTGAGAAGAAAGTTCTTCACTGAGAGAGTCATTGGCTACTGGAATGGGCTGCCCAGGGAGGTGTTGGAGTCGCTGTCCCTGGATGTGTTCCAAGGCACGTTTGGATGTGGCACTTGGTGCCATGGTCTAGTCTTGAGACCTGTGGTAATGGGTTGGACTTGATGATCTTTGAGGTCTTTTCCAACCTGGGTGATACTGTGATAGTAGTTTGACATAAAAAGTTACTGCTTAAGATAAGGCAAACTTTAAAAGCTGTAATAATAATTGGCCTGAGTAAATGTAAATAACAATTCTATGGAAAAAAATGTATAAACTCTGTAGAAATTATGTTCTGGTACAGCCTTGAAAATGGAGGAATGGTGAAGCAAACTCCTCAGATTAATTGCCCTCCTTCGATTTACTGAAAGGGTTAATTATCTACATTTCTGGTAGCAGGAAGCTAGGCTTGATGACCCTTGAGGGACTTTGCAGTGTCAAATTTTCAGTTTTTCTTATAATGACATCTGTGATTGACAAGGTCCCTTAGCCTTCTTTGACAGGCATCAGCTTAGATTATTTTTTTACTTTTTCAAAATTTCCATTTCCTCAAATCTTAAAACTGACGCAGAGTCTTCTGAGTTTATAACATACCAGTTATTTCCATTACAGCAGAAACCAAGTCACCTGCATTAAATAGAGGGTTATGAGCTATTTGCATTAATCCCAAATCCTTAGCATGTTATACAGTCTTTCCTGTTCAGAAACTATTTTACCAGCATATGACTTAGAACTTATGCAAATACTTGTCAAATCAATAACAGAACTGCTAAAAAAATCCCTCCTGTGATTCTCATAGAAATTTCTGCTCACCAGAACAACATAATCATATATTTAGTATTTATTGTATTTGTGTCTGTTTATATGTAGCAAGGTTCTGTGAAGAAAAGACTAGTACAGCTTTGCTCAAAAATATTGGAGAAATATCTTATTATATGATAATAAGATGTTTATGAGAATTAGATGTTTCTACAGGCTTAATTTCTAAAGAGCTCAAGAGTTATTTGTGTCCTTAGAGTAAGATACATGGCTGAAAATGTTAAAAAATTAGAGACCTTTTTAAAGGGTGGTAGTAGTAATGGAAGAGTGGTGTCACATCTGTTGTTTGAATAATAGGGTGAGTGATGTTAACTTGTCCTAGGCTAACATTTCTGGAATTAAACATTTGTTTACTTCTGGTTTTATGACCCAAGAAACATTAGTGGTAAAACTATCTCCTATAGCTTTACCGTATCTAGACAAAGAGGTTCAAAAAAAATTTATACAAGTGAGAACTGTGGAAAAGTGATTTATTCTACAGTGGTGAATTGCCTTGAAGTATCTGGTGTAAATCCTTCAAATGGCTAAGTGTTAAATAATTTATATGAGAAGTAAGTTAACCTGAGTGGTACTGAAATTTTGGAGATTTGGGAATGATAAGTAAAAGATTTTTGTCTGGTTTAGGAGCATGTACCCTTACTACTTCGTCATGATGAGCAGCAGAAAATGAGGTAGTGATGTGATGTCGTACTAGTGTAGATTTGGATTAAAAAAACAAAACAAAACAACAAAAAACCAACACAGAAATTAGAGTTCAAAACCAAGATTACACATTATTTTCTAGTGTGCAAGTAATGCTGCCTCATTTCAAAGAAACTATAATTAAACAAGCCACTGAAAAAAGTACTTTTGGTATCATAAGCAAACGTGAGCACTTCCGCTATAGAGTCATGCTAAAAATGTATGAGCCACGTGAAGCATCTGCTGCCTGCAACCACCCATCTGTATAATTGTGAGTAATCAAATTTCCAATGGATTAACTAGGAGGTAGGCACCACTCTTGATGTCATGAACAGAAGAGAAAATTGCTTTTGACTGTGCTTTACGTTGTATTCATGTGCAAAATAAAACAGTGCAAGCCAGGTGAATGTGACAAAAAGTATGTAAAAGGGGTGAATTCTTGGCTAAATGATCCTGCTCTCTTGGGCATTTAAGCCATGCTGGATGCTTATAATACTACTTACTGTGCCCAGTATTATGTCTCAGTTCAGTACCTAAAGGAAGACTGAGAAGCCTATCAGTATGTACAAAGTCCCCAAAGTACCCCTTATTGCAGTCTTGTCATGGGTTGAGTTGAATCTGCTGCTATTCACACCATGCTCATGTCATGCCAGCTTCAAAATGAAAATGCTGGCTGGAACAAAGTATCATGGGGCTTGAAGCTCAGATAGTAACATGAAACTGCTTCTGGTTGCTGCTTTCAGGTTCCAGGGCTGGTGGTAGAAGAGGGGGTGGTGGGGGTAGGTCACTTCTTTCTGCTGCTTCTTTTCCGTTTTGCTATGCTATTTCTGCAAATAGGCTAAGGTAATTGTACATTGTATTATCTCATTTTTCTCTCATTGAAGCTCTGTATCTCAACCTGGAAGGTTTTTTGTTACTTCCCTTCACTTCTGTGTTGGAGTGACATTACATGTCTACATTATAGACATTACATGCCTATAACTCATAACTACAAAAATTGCTGAGTACTTTTATAGAACAAAAGAGCTTGATTACTGTCAGTCACTTGAAGCCTCAGGTACAGGAATTAATCTATCAAGTACAGTGTAAGCTGCAAAACTCATGTGGACTGCAGGGTAATTTAGTTTTGACTGTGCTTGATGATGGAGCTCTCTGGCTGGATGCTGCTCCTTTTGAAGTTTGGGCTACTGTGACCTAAGATCTTATCCTGAGTTAGATTAGAGTCATGATTGCTGTGTTGATACAGTTTTTGTTTTAGGAAGCCTGTCATCTAATTTTAGACATGTTACGGAATAAGAGCAAGTAATACATGTATACATATGTTGAACAGTAAAGACTGTTGTTCCCTTATGGGCTGCATACATCTTGATTCTTATCTTTGGAGAAGATAATAGTAATTTACCATGAAACTTGCATCTCTTAGGAGGTAGTAGCTTGTTTATTGCTAGAAAGAGATACTGTAATAAAAAGCATATAGCACCCTCTTTCCCCAGTGTAGTATTTGTCCAAAGACCCAAAGCTGTGTGTTCTATCAAATTCAAACTGTCCTGTAGCTACCTATAATGTCTGCAATCAAGATTGAGTTTAAAGTTGTATTTCAAGTGACATTTAAATTCTCATGCACCTTTATATAAAACTATCCTGTATTATTTTTGTGTGTGTGCTGTCTTACCAAGAAAATTGTGACTTAGTTTTTGTCTGCCTTCACCAAATGCTGTCAGGCTAAGGCATATTATCTTATATATCATCCATGAACAGTCAAGATTAATTAGCCTTTCACCAATTTTAAAGGTATCATCTATATCCCGAAGGCAGTGTATGGTGTTTGGCAGCCTCTTCAATCACTTCAAATTCTTCTCTGTGTATTGTATAATCTGTGGAAAAATTACACCATTCTGTGAATAGAATAGCTACAGATACAAATGCCATGTTCTGTACAATTGCACAATCTCGATCTATATAGACTACTCTATTTGACCATCATACAAAGGATAATATTTTTTGCGTCCTATAATCCTACAACAAAATTGATACATTATTTTAACATTCATTCTGTGATTTTTAGGGCTTTGTGCATTTTTTAATTGTGCCTATTTCACAGAACGATAATTGTTTATATAGGATGTGGAAGGTTTGACAGCTGGAAGTAAATGTTATGACGTGTACATAGCAGGAAAAAAAAGGGAGAGCATATTATAAACAGTTGCAGTGATGTTATTTGGATGCATTATCTATATGAGGATTATTAGCTGCTGTCGTAAGCAGAGTTAATTACCTACTTATTTACTTCCTTAAGTTCCTGCTAATTAGTTCTATTTCTCATCAATTAAAATACCTGCCCAATATCCATGAATATGAAAATATGCTGTCTGCTGTAATGGTTGTGTATACAGTCTGAAAGTACACAGATTATTTAGTGTTTTCAGTTCTGTGTATGTTTTGCTTGCAATGTCATGGTTTTACCTCCCTCAACCACTAGTGAACAGGGAGCAGAGCAAGCATAGCATAGACAGACTCTTTTCCTGATTAATGTGCTGTGAACTGGCATTGTATCTCACTGTACACTAGAGTAAGTTCTGTTAGTGGGCTTAACAGTTTACAGTAAAGATTGGCAACCGGTGTTTGAGGATAGAGTCTTCAGTAAAAGCCTCAGGCATTAGAAAAACCTAGAGCAAAACACGATGTTTACTCTTCTCCTTCCTTGTAGTGCCAAGAGGAAGAAAACTGAGTGTGGCATGTGTGTTTTTAAGAGCAGTGATTCTGGAAAAGGGCTTTGCTGAAAAGGTGCATTTTACAACCTCATCTGACATTGTGAGTTGGATTCAACCTAATTTCTATCTTGGCCACAGGCTGTGTAGGCAGGAATTTCTTCCAGGATGTGTTCTGGCCCCAGTCATCTGCAAGTCAGCTGGTTATTGCTGCCTGATGGTACTGCAGCTGATAGAATCTAAACTGTCACTTATAAATAAATAAACAGGCTTCCTGCATTGCAAAAAACCAAACCAAACAAAAAAAAAAAAAAAGCCCAAATCCACAAACTGATGTACCACTTTCTTGCTAAATTGCCACTACACAGTATCTTTGTGATCCAAACAGAAAAATGAAAGTATGAACTTTTTTACCTTATGCTTTAATATTCCTTTTACTTTAAAGCAATTTAAACAGCTTTATACTATTAACCATGAATAATGGGATTTTTTTTCTAAGTAACTTGCAGGTAAGTCATAATATCTTGGAAGAAGATGGAACACATGGACAAGTACATATTTTCTATTTTTAGTGTCTGTGAAGTATTTTTGTTGGAATCACTAGGAAGAACAAAAATTGCTGCTTTGTTCTTCCCTTTCCACTTTCCTAGACAGAGCATCCCTAGTTTCCTCTCTGAGATAAACATGAAAATATGCAAGGTCAAATACATTTCTATCATTCTCATGCAGCAGAAGTGAAATATTTTTTTTATTTGGACTTCTGTTGTATCATGATTCAACTGATATTATTTTTGCCAAAGTGAGATCAGAAGATAGTGTCTGAATATTTTTCATATGTAAATGATAATTTTGAGCCCCTCTGGCCTCTTCAGTATGCATTTTCAAGATGATACTCTGCAATATCATGGTGCTTTATATGTAATGACTTTGATATATTTGAAGCAATGCTTTTCATTGATGAATGTGTTCTAAAGCTGGCTTTAAAGATATGGATGAGAGAAATGGTTGAGGCCTTCCTAGAAGGGCCAAGACACAAAGAAGAAATTTATATTAATACGTCACAGGCATGTAAGCATACATAACTTCTATCCTGATGAAAACTCACTGAGGGGAGAGCTCAAATTTATCTACATCCACTTTGGAGATTGTGACTTCTGACCTGGTGACTCCATGCATTTCAACTGTCTCTTATGCTACAAGGAAATTAACAGGTACCCCTGACAGGGTTACTCAGCCTTGTAGGTCTCAGCTCATAAGTCAAATCTGTCTTATATTCAATCAAAATCCTTGTTTACATATCTCTGAGGTATGTGCAAATGTATAGGCATAAGCCCTAGAAACTATGTGCAGAAAACAACTTTTAACAGCTGTCAGAGGAAAATGTAGTCACTGTGTGGCCTTATTTTGTCCCCCTATAGTTGCAGACAGTGGAGAGCTCAGAAAGCGCTAGACAATTTCCTAAGACTTACACAGGGAGGGTTTGTGTTTTGTTTCTTTCTTTGGCTGATTTTTGGGGTTTGTGATTTTCTTTTAACTTTTAAAGATTGATTTGACCTTTTACTAAGTTGAAAGAAAAGATATTTTATGGGATTTCGCTGACTTAGCCAGGCCAAAAAACCTGTGGCAACTGGTAGCCTCTCTGCTTTCCTCCATGCACAAATATTTGCCCCAATGCATATAAATAAATAAATTCCCCAGGTGACTCTTCTTATTCTTGAATGGATTCAGTAAGTTATAATTTTGGAAAGACAGTTTTGAAGCTCTCGGATCTCAAGTGTTGGGGAGAGCACTACAGAAAAAGGTCATCTCACTGTGCAGTGCACACGATTTCAGGGGAATATGAAATTCAGACCCTGTAGATTTTGGACAACTTCCACAAAACTGTCAGAAGAAAGCCATGGCCTTTAGTGATCACCAGCATCTATGTTCAATTGAGTGTGACTAAATGAAGCAAAAATTCAAACTGAGTCTCTTCACTAAGTTGTCTGCTGATTGAGATGTAGTTCAGTGAGAACAAAATAGTCCCATGAGAATGAATTATTATTGAAAAATCAAGTGGAAAAACCTGTTTTGAGTCTTGGAAGTGTTTTCTAGGCAGGTCATGAGGCAGTTTTGATAGAGGGAAGGTGAGTGTGATAACAAAATGTTTGGGTAATATTTTCTTTAGAAATAACAGTGCCCTTTCTGTGGAAGTAGCAGTCTGGCTGATCTGCACTCAGTACTCCTGAAAATTCTGATTAATCATCTGTTGCCTAGAGTTTGTTTTCCTTCTCTGACATACTTCAGATCAACAACTGCCACCTTGTGCTGAATTAGAACAATTTACAAGTCACATGCTCAACTGTGTTCTCTCAGCACCTTATTGGATTTAGAATTGGCAGGATTTCCCCCCATTTCTAACTCTTGCTATTCTTATCCTATATTGGATAGTAAATATTAGAAAAAAATGCAGTGGGAAAAATAGAAATACAGAGGAAGTTCATTACATGTCTCAGGAAAAAATCCCCTATCATGCAACCTTTTTTTGATGTAGACACAAAATAAAGTGCTGTGTCTAAAATGGCATAAAGCATTCAAGTCTTTTCAAACCACTCTGCCTTCTCAAGAAGTGTGCCTCAAATAAATGTGACCTTTTGGGGTGATTTGACTATCTATTTTGAAGTTCCTTCCTCCCCAGGAAAGTATATGGGATGTCTTAGGCAGTGAATAGATGGTCCTACAACCTCTATGGTTTAGCTCTTGTCTCATTAACACAAGTACCTTATCTCATTTGAGTAATTATCTGATGTATCTGCTGAAATGTTGATGCAGGGAGAGCTCTCCTCAACATTTTGGAAATACCATTGATGAAGCTTTTCTGTGCCTCATCACCAGCTTGCTTTAGTAGGATCTTTCTGCATGGATTGCTGTCCTTGATTCACTTTGGAAGCACTGCTTTCCATGTGACATATCCACTTGAACTGAGGCTCTATGCCGTTTACGGTCACGGTCACACACTGAGCTCCTCCAAGACAGGCAACTGCCTGCAATTTCTGGTTGCTCTTGTTTACTGCTACGAGGGAAATTCTAACTGCCAGCAATAGGAGACGGTGAATTCCTTTGATTTTTACAATATTTGCTTCTAAAAAGTAATAAAATTATCAGAGATTGTGACAAAAATATAACAAACAGCTCTAGTTGTGCTACATTTATATTTTCAGGTGAGAAAACTCATAGACCCTGTCATTTTAACTCAATTTCATTCCAAATCAGAGGTGGCATTGCTGTGGGTGATGTTTGAAAATCCAACCAAAATATTAGCAGCAGTTTTACAGTAATTTCTATAAGAAGAACACTCAAACTGTTATTTGAATATGGATAAGTCTATGTAAATATTTATTGGAATTTTATAAATCTTTCTTGGTTTGTAATGAATATATTATAAACTTACAGCTGTCTGCCCTGAAGTCTTTAATAGATAAAATGTAGACAGAGCATAGGTAATGAAAACTGTTTTTCACAGCCTTACAGTCTTCATGGACTTAAAATAAATCAAGGTCTGAGTCCTCTCAGAGGTCTAGTAATACTTCAAGTGTAGGTTTATTTTTCATTTGTATTCTGAAAATGAGTCATATTTATTACGGTCTTCCTAATGGCAGCTCTTCAGTCAAGTATTAAAGAAGATATAATTCACAGGTGACTAGAATTGGAAATAAAAAAGGCCCTGAAGAATATAATTCCTACATCATTACTCAAGCAATTTTTAATGAAAAAAAGTGCATTTAAATGAGACCTTTAAAAATGATGTAAACTAAGAAAAGGAAATTGAAAATTCATGGTATAACAACAGTATGTACATGTGGGCCACCACCTTAAAGGTGATTAAAATGTTTACACAAACTATAGAAGGCAAGTTGATCAATTATTCATAGATGTAATTGCTTGGCTATACAGGATGTTTTGCTTATTATATTGAGTAATATAAAGGCTGACTGCAGCAGAAGTGGCATCTCTCAGTTCATGGATTAAATCCAGTTTTAAATGGTGATTACACTGAACAGTGTGCTCCAGATGAAGCTGTATCAAGTAATGTAATTTAGGAAGAGTACTTTTTCAAAAGTAAATACCTACATTGGAAATGGACAGTCAATCAGTTGTCTGGACCAGCATCATAGGAAAGCATTAGACTTCGTATAATTATCCTTCTTGGTTGGGTTTGTAATAATATAAGCCCAAAAGCTTGAGATCCAGTACTACTCTACAAACTGAAGTGTTAAAGTTGACAATGCTGTAATGTCCTGTGAAAATTACTGTGAAGCCCCTAAGTTACAGTACTCAAGTGATGGATTCTGCTTTTAGTTCTACTCGGGTACAATTACTTATGTACACTCTGGGGTAGGATCAGGTTCAAGTCTTGGACACAAACCTACATACTTAGCTTCTGAACACGGCATTCCCATTTTTTTTTCAGTTCACGGTGCTGAGATTCTGAGTTAACTTTCCCTAAACTAGTGTTAGTAGACAAATGGAAGAGAAAATGTTGAAAATAATAATGCTTCTACTATGATTTACAGAAATTATAGTTTACATTATATGATTCCAAAACTTCCTTGGAACACCTATCTGTGACCTTTTACTCGTACTGCCACTTTTTTGGTCTAACAGAGTATGTTGTTGCTATAGCTTGAAACTTTTAAATACAAATTAATGTTAAAGTAGATAGTGCAATACTGAACAAGAAGCATTTCTAAAATCAAATCCTTATCAACTATTTCTAAGCAGTGCTGAGTATGCTCTGCTTCCTTCATACCAGCAGACTGAAGTGTTCTTCCTAAACAAAAGTATTTAGCTGTAACCAACTATCCCAGTTAACATCTGCTTTAGAGGATTATGAAGACCTCATAATTGCGTCTTGGAAATACTTGTTCAGATTTGTCAATATATTCTCAACCACCATGCTCATGTTCATTTCTTCCTTGCTTTGAATATTTATTAATTTGGATTTCTCACATTTAGAGGACAACATACTCAGTCAATCTAACTTTATCTGGTGCAGCTCCCAGTGAACATCGGGCATCAGCATGAACATTCTGTTAGGCAAAAACCTGGGCAGGAGCTACGTTCTTGGCCACAAGATTAATGGAAAACTCAGTTTACATGAATTTATTCACCTGTGTGAATTCTTAAAATTCTGTTATCTACTCCTGCAATTTCCTTTTCCTCTTGCTCATTCTGCCCATTTTTATCAGATTTACTCCTGAAATTTCTCTTTGCTTTTTAAAAGGAATGTTTTTTAAATGTTGCTAATTTTTGCTGAGTGCTGCAGTGAAAATTCAGTTTATACCAAATAGTGTGTCACAAATGGGAGGAAGAACTCTCCATTTCTACCTGTGTTAAGCCAAGAAAGATCCACCTGTGCCCTAAAAAGTGTCCTTTGCTATCTGATTTGTCAGAGTTATTTATGATAATTAAGCAAGGCTCATGTTATTGATTTTTATGCTAATTGGTTCATGTTTCGGTTCTGCTGGAGAAGATTTTTTTTCTCTCAGATGATTGTGTTCCTGTTAGTGAAGGTACAGTATCTACTGGAAGTGTTTCACAGGAAGGTCATGGTGGAAGAAATTATAACTAAACTAAATCGCTAACTAGAGATAAGCTTCTGCTTTTCAGTTTTTATCTTGTATATCTAAGTCAGTCTCCCCTAATCAACGTTAGCCCAAGATTTGTTGTTACTGAGGATGAATTCCTCATGCTTTAAACTTGTAAGTCATTTATGGTGACACAACAGAGTGCTGTCATCTGGGCATATTTCAAGTTGAATGTATTGAAATGTCACTGCTGAGCTTTGAAAGACTGACATGCTGTTCCTTCAGCTCCTTTCAATCCTGTCAGCTACATGTGTTAGTTAAACAGAGGTAGCTGAGAGGAAGTAGTAGAGTATGACCTGCATATTTATGGGTAACTACCTTTTCTCCAAAGTGAGGTGCATTTGCCTACTCTGCCACATGGTAGCAAATGTTATCTTGCCTAAGCACTGCTGAAATGAATTTTACACCAAAGAAGCCANTTATGGGTAACTACCTTTTCTCCAAAGTGAGGTGCATTAAGCACTGCTGAAATGAATTTTACACCAAAGAAGCCGAACTGTGTAATGAAACATACTGACAACTAAACAGTGTGGATCATTGTATATCCCAGTACTGTTCAGTTTACTAGCTATAAATATAGTAATTTTTAAGCCATACTTTGCCACTGATTTTGGAGGCAAATATGTGATGGATGATTACTTGCAATAGTGGTAGCAGCTCTATGCTACTTGCAAAAATTCAGCAGGAGTTAAGAGACATCATGGGACAAGTGGTCATCCATCCACACATCAGCTGTTGCATGCAAGGGTCCTTGTGTGGGCTATGCATTAGACTGGTATAGGGAGGTAAGTGTCTTGCTAAAACCTATATATCTGTAGTCAGATAGCCCTTGTATAAGGAGCTGAACCCTATCACCTGCAACTTGGTGTACTTCATATTTCACCTGCTGTCATGCCTCAGAGTTGGGAACTCTTGTCTTCCTTCTAGTGGAAAGAAGCTGAGGTAAATATGAGAAGCAGAATTCACTGTCTGGCCTGTTTTTATGGGCTACAATTTCACTAAGTTTGGAGTATATGAACCTGTTTATCTGTCAGGAGGGTACTGACTACACAGTGGTTCAGTACCATGAGGTTCAGTCCTAGGAGATACAATTTTCCCCAGGAACCTTTTCCATGAACACAGGGGAATGTACAAAATCCCATCTGAACTGAGCGTTTTTTGATTGCTTTCCTCCCACAAGGACTCTTGCCCCTCAAAGTAGCACTCTTTGTGTACACCACATAGTTCTTCATAGCTGTGAACAAAGCTTGGAGGATGATTTAAACTGAAGGTGAAGGTGAGTCACGTCCTTAATGAAGTATGGTGTTGGGAAAACCTGACTGTGGATGTTCTTTTATATAACACAGTGGGCAGGAATGGGAAAATGTCTGTTGGGTCAGATGACATAGTGCAGGCTTGTTCTCTCTGTAGCACATTTACTGACAGCCTTCCTTCTTCTGTCTAGTCAGGTCTCAAGAGATAAGAATGAAAGACAACTTTTCAAAGATTAACAACTTGATTTTTATAGATGTGAAGAAGGCACTTGTAGTATAGCTTCCAACTGTTTCCAGTCTTAATAGTATTTAGTTACAGTCCCTGCATCACATTAGATTTTCTTTTTTTTTCCCCACACTGTGTTCCACATGCCCTTGATGCACACTTGCCTCTAGATATTAGCAGGCTCTTTCTTATATTTTGTCAGCTGTTGTCAGAAATGCACAACCAAGGTTTCTATTGGCTGTAGTAGGGACTGTACTTTGTCTTCCTTAACCTCATTTGGAATAGATCTTTTTAATAGGGGAGCAAGCAGGTCAGGTTCCTTTATTCTTCCATCTTTGCTTTCATTACTAAAGGTGAAATTCAGTTGCCCTAAACATTTGCATCTGGTGACAGCTTAGACATATTAAAGCATCCTGCCTGCCCTCCAGGCGCTGCAAAACAATGTGGGTCTCCTCTGTCCTATTAAAAAACTCCATGTGGGTCATTTGTCCACTGAGCATGTTTCAGAGGAGATTGAGCAACTTAATCATAATCAGAATGTCTACATTGGACATGGATAAATGAATTTGAACTATTGAGCAACATGATTAAAAATTTATTCCTGGAGAAGAATTAAGGATGATGCTTCAATGGTTTTCATTTAGAGCGATAGCTCATGATAACTAAGAAGAGTCTGAGTATGCTAATACAGAAATAGAAAAGTTTCTAGAGAGAAGACGGCATTAACACATCAGTGTGAGCTGACTACATACACACACACAATCCTACAGGCCAAATTTGAGTCTGTTCAAGAGTAAAATAGATTTTTCTGAGATTGCTGTTATTCATGCATGGATTGACTCGCTTCATACTTAACGTTAACAATTGTTAGCATTCATTTGAGTAAACTGAAGTAAAGACAGAGTATTTGGATCAGCATAGTGACTTCATTTAGTCTTAAATGCCATTATCAAGTAAAAACACATGAAATAGTTCTGTCATCTTGTAGGAAATCTTGCAAGACAACTGGAAATGAGGAAAACAGCTTTCTGTAGCCTAACACTGAATTAAAAGCATGAGTTTTTCAAGTGCAGGTATTCATGCCATGTTACATTATTGTATTGATTTTATCCCCTTCAGTAATTCTTTTGTCCTAAAAATCCATACCAAATTATTAATTTAATATAAAATA